>JAHLKH010000157.1:0-67058 GCA_025526915.1 Entophlyctis helioformis | reverse complement strand
CCGCCCCGTCACAACAGAGAGACCAGATGATTGACGCTCTCAAGGCCTACTTTGCCTCGGCTGCCCACGGCTCCCTCCAGCAGCAGCAGCAGCAGCAGCCGCTCTCCCACCCCCTTGACGACTCGCCCGACGGCATGTCCGTGTCTGCCGCGGCAGAGGCCGACTCACGTCCTGCAACCACAAGCAGCTCCGTCAGCACCAGCGCTGCTCGCAGGAGCGCCAGGAAGAGCAAGGCGCCAAGCACACACGCTCTCGCAGACACGGACGTGTCGAGCCCTTCCCTTGTCTCTGCAGCCATCGACGACGTGCCTGCACCTCCCTCGGCCGAGCCGACTGCCGACTCCGGCACTCTGCCTGATGTTGCTGCGGTCGGCCAGGCTGATAAGCCCCGTGTCGAGAGCGACGCGGCGACGGCGACGGCGACGGCGACGACGATCTGCCCGCCGCAGGCAGTCGAGACTCGCTCGTGTCCGACATCTTAGACGAGCCCATCCCTGCGTCGGTCGCCAATGCCGCCGACGCCGACTTGTCGTCGCTGGAGCAAGACGACGTCGACTACGAGGACGACCACGAGGATGTCGACTCGCAAGAGTTTGAGACGCATGCCCATGCCCATGCCCATGCAGCCAATGGCGTCGTCCCAGATCCATCGGCGGCAGCTGCCATTGCCGCTGATCGCGGCCATGCACGCGACCATGCTCACCTGGCCACTTCGGACTGGACAACTCCCGTTGCTACGCCGCCTGCCGAACCTAGAGCCGATTGTCTTGGCGACAGCAACGGCTCATCACACGAAAACATCCAGACTTGTGTTGGCAATGATGCAGATGGCGGCGCGCCAACTTCGGCTCCGTCTTCCAATGCACTCATCGCCATTGCACCGCTGGACACAAGCGAGCCTCCTGCTGGTGAGCGCGAACTTGTCTGCGGCTGTCTCCAGTGCAGTTGCTTACTCTCTGTTCCACTTGTTATGGCACGTTGCGCCACTGGCTCATGGCTGCGACAGGACTCGCCGCCTGCACCAAGCTCGCTCATGCGCGTCACATCGGCCATCACAAATGGGGCGTCCCGCTCGGCACCGGCAGACGAGACAGTAGTCGAGTGGCTCAAGAGAATGGACCTCTCTGCGCTCATTCCTGTCTTTGAACGCGAAGAGCTTTGCGATTGGGACATTGTTAAGGAGATCACGCCTTCGTCCCTGCAGACTCTCAACTTGCCTCTGGGTGCTCGCCTCAAGTTCATGCGTCATCTCAGAGGTAGAGTCTGCTTTCTCACAAAGGCATCTTGCAAACAAGCAAGCATCTTAACCCATGCATCCAACCTCGTTTCCAACCGCATGGCACGGCGGCTTGTCACACACACACACACACACACACACACACACACATGCGACGCTTGCAGACCGCTTGGGGCACGAGATGAGCGAAACGCCTGGCCGTCCATCAAGCAGATCGACTGAGGACCTCGAGGCTCTGATCAGTCGTCTGGTTGAAGCCAAGCTCGAAGAGTCGTCCTCGGTCCCATCGTCGGCACCTTCGCCTGCTCGTCCAAAACGAACAACTGCCATGGCACCTGCTCTTGCTTCTGTCGCTGCTGCTGCCAAGTCGGCACTGTCATCTGCTCGCCCTGCAGCAACCACGCGTCAGCCCATCTCCTCGCGTCCTGCTGCCAGCACCACCACGTCTCGTGCTACAAGCAAGGAGGCGTCGAGCGCCGGCCCATCCGGCCACCACGACTGCTGCTGCCGCCGCCACAAAGGGACGCACTGGTATTTGGCTGCCTCGTCGGGTTCCTCAACAGCAAGTCGCACAGACACGGCTTCCAAGGCTTCCAAGCCGTTGACCAAGCCATCGTCAAGCTCATCGGCCAACGGGGCTGTCTCTTCCACTCCCGCCACAACCGGCACCAGCCAAAAGATCACGCAGGTGCTGCACTTTCCCGAGACACGCCCTCGTCCCGATCGCTCGATCAACCGCAATGAGACGAGCGTAAGCAGTGCCAATCGCGCAGCTATCTCGGCATCGTCGGCCGCATCAACGCCTTCCGTGGGTGCAAGTGCTTCGACAGCGGCTGCAGCGTCAGCACCAGCGGCCACGGCACCTACACACAAGTCGCTGACTGCCGCAAAACCACTATCGGACAGCTGCCAACTGCACCAACAACAACCTCGGTTGCTAGCTGTCTGCTGTTGCGTCTGGATCAACGGCCACGCGCTCCGGTTTACCTGTTATTCGCAAGCCGTCTCAGCCAGTGCTCCGTCCGGCTTCCAATGAGACCGTCAAACGCGGCCTCATTCGCCCAGCCAAGTCTGTTGATGCGCTTGCCGCTGCTGTGCGCAAGGACAAGGAGCAGCCTCCTGCCTCTGCCGGAACCCCGGCTCAAGAAACCGCGTCCGCTGCTATTTCATCAGAATCAACCGCTGATGCCTCAAAGGACGACAAGGACGATGACGCTGCTGGTGCTGCTGGTGCTGCTGGTGCTGCTGCTGGCCGCGACACCACGTCGCCGTGGTCTGCTGGCCAAAAAGTCCAGCATGCCTGCTCTTCTTCCAAGACCGGCGGCAGCAACTTTGCTGCTCCAAAGGACAGGTACGCGGTTTTGTAGCGCTTTCTGCCATGGACTAGGTTTACAGCTCACATGGACGGTACCACTTGCACACAGTTGGACCCGTTCCAGTCCAAGATGGGCAAGCCGGCTGGTAGTGTTGCCACGTCAACCATCAAGACCCGAAGTGCTGCTGCGTCTGCTGCTGCAGTTGCAGTGGGCGGTGGCGTCGTTGCTGGTGCTGGTGCTGCTGCTCTTGGCCACGCGGACGTGGCTGCGTCATCCACTGCTCCTGCTGCTGACGCCGCTGCTGTTGCGTCGCAGTGAATGGCTCTCTTTTCTTTCTCGTATATGGCTTGGTGAGGCGTCTTGCTGGCGGATATGGCTTGGATCAGATGGATTGGATTGGATGGATTGCACCTTGGCGGCCCCTGTTTACGTGAATGAAACGTATCTGATAGGAGGCACTGATACACGGCCCATTATCACTTACAGTCCGCAGATGCGTTGTAGAGCCCTTGAAACACACAATCTGAGCCTGTGCCAGCTGACCATCGCATGGCGGTAGGCGACACCATGCCGGCACGCGCGGCATGGCAAAGATGGCATCAACGTCGCTGTCATCGCCATCCACATTGACGTCCATGGCGGCATTCTGGTCGCCGCCGGCTTCCAGAGGACGCAGCGTCTCACAGACACGCAAGAGTTGCTGCAGATCGGCTGTGCCCAGGAACGCCGTCGCAGTCTTGAGCAGAGCGACGCTGCTTGGCAGTGAGACGTCGCTCTCCGGAGACGAGGCTGCCAATGCTGACGCAGCCTTCATCAGTGTCGAGGCTGACTTTATCGTGACTTGGACCATGCGCAGGATGCCATGGTGTGTATCCCAAGGCTGTCTGTCACGTCCTGAAAGCATAAGCAGCGGCAGAACAAGCCGGGTGGTGCACAAGCAACGTGCAGCTCAATGGCGACAGATTGAGACTGTGCACCGCAGTGAGTCAGCCGAAGGCATGGCTGGCGTGAGGAGACACAGGGAGAGGGGAGGAGGCTCGCACTGTCGAGCCTGCGCCATCGAGAACCATGGCGGGGCGGCAGGTTATGACAGCGCCAAGAGCAGTGCCGCGTCGATGAGGGCTGGCGAGGGCCAGATGTGGGATCGATGAGGGCCGATGATTGGCGGTGTGCTCGATGAGGGCCGACAAGCGTGCGGCATCCAACGGCTCAAACACACTCGCAGCGTTCTGCGCAGCACGTTGGCATCATCTGCTGGCGGTGGTGGACAGAGCACCTGTTGGCGTTCTTATCGCTGCGAGCTCGTCGCTGGCAGTGAAGCACGCAGCGACCGTTCTGCGAGGGCCGGCCATGGCTGTGGATTCGAGTACAAATAGCAGGCATTCCGGCCATGGCGGCCCCAGTGTCCCTCACAAGATCGAGCCCCCAAGACCCACTGCCATGGCAACCACAACGCATGATACGGCCGTCATTGTTGTGCGTGACACGACCGGCAAGCCGCACGTTCCCGTCGACTACATCAAGAGCGCCAGGCCGTGCCTCGAGTGGCGAAACGTGTCGTTCACCGTCGAGGTCGCCGACAAGAAGCAGCGCCAGCTGCTGCACAGCATGAACGGATCTGTCCAGGCTGGCGAGGTCGTCGCCATCATGGGCGGCTCAGGCAAGTCCATGCCATGCTCATTCGCATTCATATCGTCATTCGCATCTGGCGTTGGGATATTGCCCTTTGTGTCTGACACTCTGCCCTGCTTCATCCATCGCTCGTGCAACAGGCGCCGGCAAGTCCACGCTGCTCAACGTCCTTGCTGGCCGCATCGGTCCTGGCGATCTGTCTGGCGACGTGCTTGTCAACAGCTCGCCACGCAACCCGTCCACCTGGCAGTCGCAGTGCGCATACGTCGAGCAGGACGATCTCATGTTCAAGACGCTCTCGGTCGAAGAGACGCTCACGTACTCGGCCATGCTGCGTCTGCCCGAGTCCATGCCAACGGCCGAGAAGACCCGCCGCGTCAACGACATCATCATGGACCTCGGTCTCAACAACTGCCGCAGCACCCGCATCGGCGACGCTGAGAACCGCGGCATCTCGGGAGGCGAGCGCAAGCGTGTGTCGATCGGCATCGAGATGGTCACCGACCCGCAGATCCTGTTCCTGGACGAGCCGACGTCGGGTCTGGACGCCTTCACGGCATTCAACATCATCGACACCATCAAGCGGCTGGCCGTCAAGCAGGACAAGATCGTGCTCATGACCATCCACCAGCCGCGCACGGACATTCTCGATCTGTTCGACAAGGTTGTGCTGCTCAGTGCTGGCCGCACGCTGTGGCTCGGTCCGACCCGCGACGCGCTTGCCCACTTTGAGTCGCTCGGATACACGCTGCCAGACAAGACCAACCCGTCCGACTTCTTCCTCGACATCACGACGCTCGACCAGCGCACCGACAAGCTGCGCGAAGAGTCGCTTGCCCGCATTGACAAGTTCCACACCGCGTGGCTCGCGATCGAGAACAGTGACGATCTCACGCCTAGCGGCTCTCTGAGAACCGTCACACAGTCGCTGGATGCACCCGGCTCGTCCACCATTGGCAGTTTTAGCACATCGTTCACAGCCGAGATGATCGTCCTGCTCAGACGCAACATGGTTGACGTTGTCCGCGATATCCCGACCTTTGTCGCGCACATTGCCAAGGCAGTCATCGTCATGGTATGTGCATGAAAGGCGCTGTTGCTCGACCCATCAACCAGCCAACCAACCAACCAGACCGGATGCTGACCACTCATGATCCTCAATCCAATCCATCCAACACCGACAGCTCCTTCTTGGCTTTGTGTTCTTCAAGTCGGGCAACGACTTTGCCGGCACACAGAACAAGATCGGCGTGCTGTTCTTCATGGCCATCAACTCGACGCTGTCGATTGTTGTGGCAACCATTGCGACCATCCCACTCGAGCGACCCATCATCAAGCGCGAGCGTGCAGCCGGCACATACCGCGCGTTCTCAGCCTTCCTCGCCAAGTGGATCTCGATGCTGCCGATCGTGTTTGCCACGACACTCATCCTCGCCATCCCCGTGTACTGGATGATCGGACTCCGCAGCGATGACGACGGCAGATACGGCACCTTTGTGCTCATTCTCCTGGTGAACGCATTCGCTTCCAATGCGCTCGGTCTGCTCATTGGCTCGACCGTGCGTGACGTCAAGATTGGCCAGATCATGGCGCCGCTCATTGTCGTGGTCATGCTGCTCTTTGGTGGCCCGCTCGTTTCGCTTGACGCCACGCCCGTCGTGTTCAGATGGATCCAGTACGTCTCGATCATCGCGATCAGCAACAAGGCGTTCGCACAGAACGAGTTTCTTGGTCGCACGCTCGAGTGTCCCAACCCCAATGCCATCTGCTACCGTGACGGCCAGCAGGTCATTGACACGCTCGCACTCGGATCGCCGTCGCTGTGGGCGAGCGTTGTGCATAACATTGGCCTTGCGATCTGCGTCCTTGTGCTTGGATACATCATGTTTGAGCGCACCAGCAAACCCCTGATGCGTCTCAAGTAGCGCATCTGTCCATATCATTAATCCAATAAACATTGTGCATCACCGCCGTACAAGCGTCCTGTTGAGACACAAGCCATCACACCGAGCCACGCAGCAGTGAGCGTCAGCGACTGCGCAAGTGTCCAGCATCGCATGTCCTGTCTTGCTCGACGCACTGTTGTAATCGCCCATTGCGTTATCGAGCAAAGTACCACAATGCGACTTTTTCGACTCTTTCAACAACTGCGAGCCGGTCATCAGCGACACCAGCAACATCGACAGCAGCAGCAGCCATGACGTCCTTCTACGACGAGGTCGAGATCGAAGACATGGACTACGATGCCGACACAGAGACGTACTACTATCCCTGTCCGTGCGGCGACAAGTTCCAGATTACTCGGGCAGACCTTGTTGCCGGCGACGAGGTGGCCACCTGCCCGTCCTGCTCGCTGATTCTCAAGTGCGTCCGCCGCTTTGGCTGTTGTTGTTGCGTTGGCTGGCTGGCTGACCGGCTGACTGGCTGCTGTGCAGAGTGGTGTACGACCCAGACGACTTCCAGGACGGCGACGGCGAGACGGTTGTGCTGTCGGCAATCGCATGCTGACCGCCCACCGCCCACCGCCCCCTGCCCCTCCAACGCCAACTGGCTGGCTGGCTGGCTCGCCGGCGAGTCGTTCATTCAGGCGCATTCAACCACAACAGCGACACCGACAGCCGCTCGAGCCGCTGCAGCTGGTCGAGCAGAGCGACTGGATGCACCGTGTTGGCAGCGTCTGCAGCCACGGCAGCACTGCCAGTGTCTGCAGTGTTTGCAGTGCCTGCAGTGCCTGCAGCGATCGATGCGGCCACATCGCCAGTGTCAGCCAGTCCTTGCACGCTTGTATCTGCAGTCGCCAGCTGCACAGCAACTCTGCAATGTACGCCATGCCTGCCAGCCACTTCTTGGACATTACCTGCATCCACTTGGATCTTTTGCTGTTCGTGCACTTGCTCTTGCACTTGCACTTGCTCTTGCCGCTGTCCGTTCGGCAATGACGACGATGACGAGGATGACGAGGATGACGATGATGGTTGTGGCAGCTGAATGGCTGGATGGGACGCTTGTGGATCTGCCACGCCTTGCAGGATCGGACCGGTGGTGGTGGTGGCATCGCGTGTGGGTCGTGGCAGCTCGGCCTTGGCCAGTCGGTCCAGAAGCACGCGACGATCGCTACGCAGCTGCCGAGTCTCGCTTGTCAGGATATGCAGCTGCTGTGCTTGTGTATCCTGCTGTCGGCGGCTGGATTGCCCAACCGCCGCTTTCACCAGCCATCCTCAGACCAGCTGCGAAGCGTGGCATGACCGGCATGCACGCAATGAACAATCAAGGCATTACGATTCAAGCATTACTATTAGGTTGTAAACGACTGAACCCAAAAAGTCAAGATGAGAAAGGCGAGCAGGGCAAGTCTAGGAAGACACGCTGTTTGATGCAGCCACGAGCCAGCTCGCCCTCTCGTCGATCACAATCAACAACCAGTCACAGCACTCACATCCTCTTGTCCATCTGAAGCACCGCGACCCACAGCTTGCGGCCAGCCGCGTGCTTTGTGGCTGTCGTGAGACTGTCCTCGCACATTGTGTCAGAGTCACCATTGCCAACCAGCACTGCAGAAACACGTTGCAATCTGCTTACTGCTTGGCGACCTTGGCCGACTTGGCAGCTCCAGCCACTGTCGGGTGCTGGAGCTTGTGCATGATCCGCCGTGTCATTGCCGAGTCCCGGTGCACCATGGTGCTCGGCGGGACTCCAGTCAACCATCTGCAGAGATCAGCCCACAGTCAGTCACTGCTGGCTCGAATGGAGCATTGGGTTGATGAGCATGAGAGACAGGCATGCAGACATGCCAACTCACGAGTGGCTCATGACCTGCACGATGGATGGACGTGCCAGCCTGTCCACCGTCAGCATCAGGCGGATCAGATCCTTGACGCCTGTTGCAGCAGTCGCATCGGCCAACAGCCATCGCAATGTGAGCCACTGTCAAGTCAGGAGCAGCAAGACGATCATCAACACGCTGACCAGATCACATACCAGGACTGACCGCAGCCGTGACAACTGGGAACTCGAGCGTTCCATTGGCATCCATGGCTGGCTGGACGCCAAACACCAGCTCGTGGAGCACGACGCCCATGCTCCAGATATCGAGTTCTGGGCCGACGTGCTCCTTGAGGGTGACCATCTCTGGTGCCCTGTAGCCCGGCGTGCTGTTGATGAGGTTGTGTGCATTGATGACGATGCAATGACTGTCAGGGATGCAGATCATGGCTACGTGGTGCATGTGCAAGCGGCTACTTACCCATGTGCCACAGCAACTCGTGTGAGCTGCCATGGGACATACTCCTCGGCAAGCCCAAAGTCCGCGAGGAAGACATCGCCGGCATCATTCATCAGAATGTTGCCGGGCTTGATGTCGCGATGGTAGATGCCGTTCTGTTGTTCAAGCACGGCAGCCAAAGAGTCAGCCACAACAACCACTGTGGACCATTGCCGGTGCACAAGAGCGCATGGATCGCCGCCTACCTCGTGCAGATACTTGACTGCTGACGCCAACTGCTGGAAGATGTGGCGGCAGTCGGCGGCACCTTGCGGCGTGAACCGTCCCTGGAACACGCCGAGGAAGCCGGCCAGCGTGCCGCCAAAGCGAGGCCCGTCCACGCAGTCCATGGCGATCAAGACGTGGTCCGCCTCGACGCGCACAGCCTTGAACGCGACGATGTGCTGGTGCTGGATCAGCTGAGCCAGCATCATCTCCACTTGCGCGTACCTTTCGAGTACGGTTCCCACATTGCGGCTGATCATCTTGACGGCAATCTGTGGGGAATGAGAGCAAGCATGGATGCCAGCATCAAGCGTCAGCATCTTGGATCCAAGCAGCACATCCACTTGCCGCGCACTCACGCGTTGGTTGGTGCCTGCCTCGGTGTGCAGAGACACTTGGCCCTGCGCACCTTCGCCAAGAAGCCTGACAAAGACAAGCCGCGAGAACAGATCGTCGGCAGGTGTCTGCGGTGGCAGTGCAGCTGCTGGTGGTGCTGGTGCTGTTGCCGGCTGCGAGTCGATCGCCATTGGAGCGGGCTGGGACTGCAGCACTGGCTGCGAGTCAACCAGCAGGGCTGAGACCGTGAGACCGGCGGCAGGCGGAACGTGTGGCTGCAGCAACGCGCTGGCAGCCACAGTCACAGCGGGCGAGGATGGCAATGGCGAGCAATTGAGCATGCCCGTGATCGAAAGCACGAACGCCTTTGGGACGTTCGGCGGCTGTGACGCGCCGGCACCGAGATGGGCATGGCCGAGCGATCCGGACGCGGCGGGAGGCGACGACGGTGGCGGCTGGACAGAGGCGGCTGACAAGACGGCCAACGACGAAACCGACGATGCCGATGATGCCGACGATGCCACTGACGAGAGAGTCAATGGCATTGGCGAGGCGTGCGGCAGAGACGGCGATGACCAGACCGATGAGGCAGGCGAGGGAGACGAGGGAGGCGAGGGAGGCGAGGAAGGCGAGCGGTGGATCGCTTGTCCGTCGGCCTGGGCTAGGCTTCCGAGGCGCTCGACGCGGCTGGGCATGGCGTTTGCCTTGGCCGCGGCGTCGAGTCTTGCCTGGATGGCTGCCTTGATATGATGGACACGGCGCTCATGCCGCGCGAGTCTCTTGGTCGCCAGGACTGCCTTGTGTCGGCCGGCGTCCCCTGGTGTCTGCGGGATGGGGACGGCGGCATCGTCGACGATCCTGTGGATGGTGGCGGTGGCGAGAGGCGGGCAGGCACTGGCGCACTGCTGGATGATGACGATGCAGGCAGCGAGCCATGCAACAACGACGGCGGCGGCGGCGGCGACGGCTGCCTTGAAAACGACCGAGCAGAACACGGAAAGCGACGCGACCGACCACGTGACTTGGTCGGCGGCGTTTGATTGGACGGCGGCGTTCCTGCGTCTGGCTCGCTGGCTCTGCTTGGCGTTGCGCTTGGCCTCGAAGCGACGCTTGCGCTCGTACTTGCGGCGGTTGTTGCGGCGGTTGCGCTTGTCGAGGCGGCGGACGAGGAGCGGGACGTGGGTGGGAGCGGTGGTCTTGGTGTTGGAGGCAGGCAGGCAGGCAGGCAGCGCATGGCCGCACGGTGGGAGTGACCGCAGAGCCGGGCAGAGAGACCGGCAGGCAGACAGGCACGAGATTCAGGAATACAAACCAGAGTCAGCCATCGATCCAGACCATTCCCGCTATGACTGTGACTGTGTGTGTGTGTGTGTGTGTGTGTGTGTGTGTGTGTGTGTGTGTGTGTGTGTGTGTGTGTGTGTGTGTGTGACTGCTCACCTTGCCAGCATCGCTCGCGGCGTCGACGTCGGCGTCTTCTCGGTCGCTGCTGCCGTCGGCGATGCTCGTCCAGATGCCGTCCACGACGCTGACGACCGACGGCAGCACAGCGAGAGCAAGATCCGCCAGCCAGCGAGACTGGGCAGCGACGAGTGCAAGCAGCCGACGAGCTGCAGCGAGCCAGAGGGCTGCAAGGGCGGCGAGAGCGAGACAGCCACAGGCGACGATGCCGATGGCGTGCCATGCCACGAACACGCCGAGCCAAGCAGCGCCAGCTGCAAGGCAAGCGACCCACGCGACGGTGACGACCAGCCGACGGACCGCGTTGCAGACGGCGACGAGCCACGACTCGACGATCACGGCGAGACTGACGAGTCTGGCATGGCAGGTCGTGGATGTACGGTTTGTGTGTGGCAGTCAGTGCTGTGCTGTGTCGCATTGGCCGCATCATTGCTTGCTCTTCAGACAGATCCAGCCAAGCACGGCCAACCTTTGCAGAGCCTTGCGCTCTTTCCAAGCGACATAGGCCATCAGCACACGGCTGCTGGCGAGCGCATTGATGCCGTGAATGGCTTCGTTGGTTACGGCCGTTGCGATCCAGCACGCGGCGGCTGGGCAGGCGATCAAGATGCTGATGGCCACGAGCAAGGCGGCTGCGACCGACGCCAGGAGCACCAAGCGAGATGCGGTGTATCTGGCCTTGTGCCCGGTAGCAGCCTGCTCATGCTGCAGCAACAGTAGTGGAGAGCAGCAGCATGCCAACAGTCAGCACCAAGATGCGCCATCACAGCGCGAAATCGCCACAGCCACAGCCACAGCGCGGCATTCTCAGCAGCACACGAGCAGCCAAACTGCAGGCAGACGACGTCAGTCGGTGCGAGCCGTCTATCCAAGCAGCCTGCCACAGCCCGCATGCGCATGGACACCAGCACGTGCGACACCAACAGCATCGCCCACAGCATCCACAAGCAGACAACCGCATGCGTCGTGTGTGTGCCAGCCAGCCCAGCCCAGCGACGCCAAAGCAGCACGGCGCATTCCGCTCGGCATTCAGCCAGTCCGACATTGCGAACATCGGCGTCTGCCATGCCAGCAGCAGAAAGCACGTCGCCGCATCTGGATGGCTGCGAGCAACTGCAGCATGGCGGCAAGCAGCAGCAAGGCGAAGGGCGGCTGAAGCAGGGCATAGACAAGGCAATGCAGGACACTGACGACTGGCAGAGTGACCGCCAGCAGCCGCACACGCACGAGCAGTCTGGCTTGCTCATCACGAAGACTGCAGCAACGCGCAGCCTGCTGGCGCGGCCCTCCAGACTGCCGAGACTGTACAGTCTGCAATGGCATCTGGCACACACAGCGGCATATGGCACGCAACCACGCGGGATATCTGGACACAGCCAGCAGCACGCAGCACGCAGCCAGCACTCACAAGCCACACGAGCATCATGGCAGCAAACCACGTGCTTGTCACGCTGGAGGACGCCTCAGCGGTCCAAAGGGCTGCAGGAATCTCAGAGTTGTTCATCTGCGCTGTGACAAGTGGGCGGTGGGAGAGAATGGACGGCTGGCTGGATCGCACGGTTTTGACACTACGCGCGGATGTCTGAGATTGGCTTGTGCAGTAGTTGGCTGTGTTTGGCAGGCAAGGCTGGCAAGGCTGGCAAGGCAGACAGACACGCTCGTGGATGCCACAACAGCAAGGACTGCGCTCTGCTGGAATGCTTCGTGGATGGACTGCCATGCACGCTCCCACCAATGCAACCGCATGAATGAACAAGTGCATGCCTGCCTGATGGTGCTCTGGCGCAACTGTGACCAGATCTGTGTGGATTGGGCCTGGGCTTTATGGCTGGCCGTGACATCAGTCTCCGATGCTATCTGCAGCTGTTGTCCAACCGCGACGAGATCCGTGCGCGACCGGCTCACAGGCTTCAACAAGGGACAACGCTGTCTGCAAGCCGCGAGTATGCCACTCACGGGATGGAGCGCATCGGCACACCACCACCACCACCATCACCATCACCACCACCCCGCCGGTGCCGACGGCAAGAGCAGCAGCCATGCCGCCAACCATGCCGGTAGTTCGTCTACCGCCTCCGAAGCCGCCAGCAACGCCAGCATGCGTCGCCAGGCCCAGCCCGACCACGTTCGACTGTCGCCCCACATGCTGTTCCGCAAGGTCTCGTCTGCTGGCACCCATGACTGCCACCACCACTTCCTGACGGCAGAGCGCATCCACACCTCGCCCACCGGCGGCAGCAATGGCAGCAGCTCCGGGCCTGGCTCCTCGCCTGCGTTTGCAGAAGCAGCCCCAGCCGGACTGCAGCTGCCCAGCTTCATCTGCAAGCACTGCTGCACACACCTGCGGCTGACTCGCACCGAGCAGATGCAGCAGCAGCAGGACCACCACAACCACCATGTGCAGCACCGCCTGCAGCAGCACTCCAGCTCGTCGTCCTCGCTGTCGTTGTCCCAGTCGACGACGTCCATGCCGACGGCCGCATCACCACCCATGGCGCTTTGCACACACCCGCGACTCCATCTCTACGAGACCTGCATCATCGAAGAGATCTCACCGCCCCGCACAGCAGTCTGGGCCGCCTGCCGCCACTGCTCGCTCGCCTGGGACATGGTGTTGACCCCGCCGCTTGTATCCGACTCGCGGCTCATGATGCTGCTCCAGAACCTCGAGCTGTCGCGCCAGGCCACCGTGCTGTTCATGCTCGTCTTCTACATTGACAATATCCTCGAGGGATCCTCCAAACCCATCAACACCCTCAATGCCAAGTTTGCAGAGTTTATCGGCATCAACGACACCACGTACGCTGCTGCAGGCTGCTGTTTCCTTTGTTCGTAGCTCTCTTGCCACTCCTTTCCAGGCTAACTCTGATCCCGGCTCGTGCCGATCCTTGATCGTCATGCCCCACATGGCGACATGCAGTGTTGGTCTTCTAGCAGACATGGGCTACGTTTTGAACGGCACGCACTTTACGCCTCCCGACCCGTCTGCCATTAAACACCAGGCGCTGAGGAAGATGTCTGAAGAGATCTCGCTGCGCAAGTTTCTGTTGCAGGCCGGCGGAGGTAAGTCTTGGCTCGCATCGCCACTGTCTTGCTGTGGGCTGCCTCTAACCATCTTCTGCTGCGCTTCGCAGGACCAACAAAGAATCAAATGTACACCTTCTCAGAAGCCACAGACACGCTTTGTGCCTTGATCGGACTCAGATGTGCGTGGCTTGCCGTTGATCGTTTGTCTTGTCTGGCATCTGACTCACTTGTGCGTGCTGCAGATGTTGGCCAAGATGCAAGTCTTTTTCTCGCAGAGATGTGGAAGCGCATTCGACTGCAGCATCCATCGTACACGCTTCTGGGATCAACAGCGTATGCTGCACGTATGATGCCTTTCTGTTTCCAGCCAAACCAACTGACGCATGCTGTCCATGGCTATCGACAGAGACTTGTCCGATCTACAAATCCGAGACATGTACAGTGGCCTTTCCGCACTCGAGCCGGCGATGCAGCCAAAGTATTTGGTAAGGATGCTCATCACCGCAGACGGATGGCCAAGCACCCGCGGCTGACGTACCTTGTCTGCAGGATGCCCTCATAGAGATCACAACGCTGCGAAAAAGCCCTCTTCTCGAAGACTTTATCGCCATGGAGCGCTCCAAAGGCGTCATGTCGGATTCAGAGATCACTGAAGCCTACCGCATTCTTGGAGTGGATGACTCGCATCACGCGACAGCCACTCAGCTTATCGAAACCTTCACATCTGCGGTAAGCCCATCCGTCGCAAGCCTGTTTTTGTGTTCTGACTGGCGTTGACACTGATGCATGCCATGACTGTCAGTACACTGCAAACCCACATCGCCTGGGCGAGTTTCGTCAAGCGCTCAAAGCGATCCAAATGCACCGCTCCTGTACAATCATCGAGCACTTTTTGAACACGGGCGAGATGGTCACGCAAAGCAACAGCGTCACTGCCATGGACGTCGACTCGAACAACCTGTAATGCTTGCTCAAGTGCGCTACTCTGACTTCTTGACCGTGTCTAACTCTCAATCTGTCGGGCATACATTTGACAGGCCTGCTGGACTGAACAATATTGGCAACACGTATGATGAATGCCCCGTCCGATGTGTACTGAATTGCGTGGCAGGCTGACACGCTATTGTGGATTGCGGCAGGTGCTACCTCAACTCGCTATTACAGTTTTACTTTTCGCTGCAGAATCTGCGCGAAGAAGTGCTGGCATTCCAGCCCAAAGCAACGTCGCCCTCCTCAACGTCCTCTGATCGCGAGCAACAGGCAAGCGAATGTATGTTCCTGGATACCGATTCTAGCATTTTCCCGACACCGCCTTTAGTCATTTGTGAACATTGGCTCACCTTGAGATGCCATTGGCACAGTCTTAGTGTATCTCAGGCGGCTCTTTGCGTCGCTCATCTGGACAGACCAGTACAGCGTTACGCCCGAGAAGCGGCTGGCCGAGATCACACTCACGGGTGAATATGGATCTGCGACATTTGGGCAGCAACAGGACATTCATGGTGAGCTCGAGAGATGTGACTGCATGATACCTGATCATGCCTCTGCTTGCTGACTGTGTGCCCAACGGACGGATCGACATGCTGCAGAGTGCATGGACAAGATACTGGACATGATGGAGTCTGTATTTCGGAAGCGAGATCCAAGCTGCCAGACGCATTGCTCGATCCTGCAAGAGTACGTGTTTTGCTAGAGTGGCATGCACAAACTGCACGATGGCTGATTGCCAGTGGATGTCATTGCATTCGACAGTCTCTTCTTTGGCACCACGAGACAGACATTGCGCTACGAGGACCAGACAGGCAAGCGGCATGTCAGGGAAAAGGACGAGCCATTCCACCAACTTATTGTCGACGCTGCCGAAGACTTGTATGCCGCCATGGATGCTTTCTTTGATGCCCAGCAGGTCTGTGATTTGCCGTTCGCTTTGCATGGGAGAGTTTACTGACCATGCCTTGGGCCAGGTTGAGTTTGAGGGCACAAGCGCCATCCGTGATCTCTCTATCGTCAAGTTTCCGCCGATCCTGACAATCCAAATCAATGCAAGTGTATTGTAGTCAAGGGCTGGACGAACCCCAAACTGACCTTGGTGGTTTCGAACAACAGCGCGTCAAGTTTGATCGGACAACCAGCCGCGTGTACAAGTCCAACAGCTTTGTCCGCTTTGAAAAGACCATCTTCCTGGAGAGATACTCTGCAGAGAAGCTCGACGTTGTGCGTGAGCGCCGGCAGCACATGTCGCGTCTCACGTCCGAATATGGCATGCTGCGTGAGCAGCTCGTATCCAAGACCGACTCCAATGTGGGTCGGCTGCGCATGCCTGGGCTTGGCTGCTGGCCCAGAGTGCGATGAGACTCGTGACTGACAATGGATTGGCAGAGATACCCTGCACCTCCTCTGCTGCTTCTGGAAAGCACCATTCGCATCCTTCATGCACATGCAGATCATGTCAAGGACGCCACACTTGCACCTGCCCTGGGGAAGGTGTCTGAAGACCTGCAGCGGCAGATATCTGGTAAGCACAACTTGGCCACGCCCTTGCCACGTCTGTGGCTGACACGCAGTGTCCTTGGCCAGACCTTCAGTCGCGCATCGAACCGCTTAAGCGAGAGATGAAGTTGGTGTACAATGACATGCGCGGCGACGAGTACCGGCTGTATGCAGTCTTTGTCCACGAGGGCGAGGCGTCTTATGGACACTACTGGATCTTCCTGCACGACCAGGACTACCAGCAGCCTCAGCAGCACAATCACCAAACCCCCCAGTCCAACCAAGAGAGCAGCGGCCGATGGATCATGTACAACGACTCGATCGTCAAGGAAGTTTCAGAGGCCGAGGTGTTTGCTGATACAACGGGCTCGAGCGCCAACGCATATGCCCTGGTCTATGTGCGGTCTGCAGGCAAGCTAAAGCGTACTGTGTCACACGATGATGCGGTGTGTCGACTGACGTGTAGCGATGAGTAGATTTCGCCAGCCTTGTACGTCCATATGCTCGGGATGGCAAGCACAGACAGGACTACGAAGCGCGATTCCCGGGACTGCGACCGACGACCGTGTCGCCAGCAGCATCCGTGCCGAAAGTGGCCGAGAGTCATCACGGCAGCACGGCGAGTTCGCATACCTTTCACGCAGGCAGCAGTGGCATTGGGCCAGCATCTGTGCCCGACAGCACGACCGACCGGGACTTGGCCGATGCTGAGCCGATGGCCGACGTACAGCAGGATGAACAGCAGCAGAGATACAAGCGAAACAGCAATGCGAGCATGACCATGTCTATATCGGACTTGATGCATGACGACGACGACCAGCTGCCTGACCACAGCGACCGTATGGACCCGCTGCCATCTGCTGACGTGCCGGGATCGCGATCTGGCTCCATGTCCGGGTCTGGCTCAGTGTCTGGGTCAGCGATGGGCTCGTCTGCTGCCACGATATCGGGCACGTCGCCAAACTCGAATGGCGGCCATGATGGTACAGCCAAGAGCAGGCCCTCGATCAGCATGAGCGAAGTCGAGTCCACCACGGGAGTTATGATGGTCGAATGAACGTTGCTTTCGCAGGGCATGAGCCAGTGTCATCTTGACATCCATCTCGATCACGTCATCCTGGCCTCCAAGACCCGGATCGTGAGCCTCGCCGACCGCTACGGCAAGGACGGCGTGACCGCTGTGGCCATTGAGCCTGGCGCCGTGGTAACAGGCATCGCCGCAAAGGCAAACGACCGCAGCTGGTTCGGCTGGTTCATTCGCAACCTCGTGTGGGTCTTCACCGTCAGCCCCGACCATTGCGCCAACGCACAGATCTACGCGAGTGTGACGCCTGACCTGCCCAACGGCTCGTCGTGGACATACAACCTGCGGCCGTGGGCTGTTTCTGGCATTGTGGCTGGCGACCGCGCTGAGCGGCTGTGGAACCTTGGCGATCCATCCTCGCGTCCAAGGGCTTTGACTGATCGTCCGACTGTGTCCGACTGTGTCCGGCCTTGCCTCCTCTGTCCATGCATGCTTGCTCCTCCACTCGGCACTGACGGCCTGCTCCAAAGATCTGCACTGGCACCACGCATTGAAGATCTCTCTATTGCGCAAGAGCAGCCGCCTCGTGCTCGTCACTTTCTGTACAGCTCGCACTTGGCGCCACGGAACAGCGGCACAGCAAACGACCGCCGCAGCGGCACAGTCACCACGGCCGTCACGATGTTGTCGGGCTGCTCGATCCACTGCTCGTGCTGGACGCCTGCACTGCGCAGCGCCGTCGCAACCTTGTCCAGATGGCCCGTGTTCTTGACTGCCAGCACGACCTTGTGCATCGACTCGAGTCCCGCCACGTACTCGGCCACACACGGCTCGTGCCAGTGTTTGGCCAGCACGGCCGTCACGCCGTGGCATGCCTGTGCGATCACGCTGCCCGATGTCCAGCCTGGCAACTGCTCGACAGCAAGGGCGGTTGTTGTGGATGCCATCCAGAAGCGATGCAGAAGCCATCCAGAAGCCATGCAGAAGCCATGCAGAAGCCAAGTCGGTCAGATCCTGTGCTGCTCGAGGGCTGCATGCAGACCACCCACATTCAGCAGATCCTTGCGCAGCACAATGTACATGACGAGTGGATCGTGCTGCACCACGTCGTCCGCCTGCTCGGGCTGCTCGGGCTGCCCAGCCTGCTCCATCCGCTGCTCAGTGCCTTGGCTGTCTTGGGCATCGATGCCTGCTGCTGCTGCTGCTGCTGCTGCTGCTGCTGCTGCTGCTGCCGCTGCCGCTGGCTGCGACTGCATGCTGGGCTGCGGAGCGGACTTGGATGCGGTCTTGGATGCGGTTGCTGCTGCAGAGAAGGAGCGACGCAGACGAGCGGGTGTCAGTGCCGCTGGTGCCGCTGGTGCTGCCCAGCGAGCCGCCATCGTGGTTGGCGTTGCAGCCCGCGCCGCAGCCATCGCAGAAGTCCTCGCAGAAGTCCTCGCTGCAACAGCCAGCAGGCTTGCCATCAGCCGCCTGCCAAACTCACCCGCGTGTTCAACAGCAGAACAACCACGCCGCGAGCCATGAGCGACGTCGACGACATTGCAGCCTTTTGTGCCGCTCTGCCCAAGGTGGTGAGTGGCAGCCACTCGGAGTCGCTCTCGCTCTCGCTGCTGCACTCGCACGTCCACTCGCACCAGCACGCATGGTGCACACCACCCACTCACGGCCCTGCAATCCGACCCGCCAGGAGCTCCACGCACACTTGAATGGCTCGCTCTCCAAGGACACTCTCAGCGCCATGCTCGCAGGCATGGACCCGTCGCTGCCTGTGCACGCCGAGTTTGCCGAGTTCGAGCGCCAGTGCAGCCTGGTCGACCTCGACAGCTTCTTCCCGCTCTTTGGCTTCCTCTACCAGATCACCAGCACAGCAGCAGCCGTCCGCGCCGTCACCCGCCGTGTGGTGCACGAGTTTGCTGCCGACCAGTGCGCATATCTCGAGCTGCGGTCCACGCCGCGCGCCAACGCAGACACGGGCATGACCAAAGCGTCGTATGTGCAGGCTGTGCTGGATGGCACGGACGACGCGGTTGCCGAGCTGGCTGCTGCTGCTGCTGCTGCTGGTCGTGGAGATGGCGCTCGTGGTGGACAGGATGCAGATGGAGCAGGCATCCAGGTGAGGTGGATCCTGAGCATCGATCGGCGGCATTCGCTCGAGACGAGCCTGGACACGGTGGATCTGGCCGTGGCCAACATGCATCGCGGCGTTGTAGGTGTGGATCTGTGCGGCGATCCACTCCAGGGCGACTTCAAGACGCTCGAGCCAGCATTCCGCAAGGCACGCGATGCTGGTCTGAAGGGTGCGTTGTGGCTGGCTGGCTGGTTTGTCTGCCTGTCTGGCTGTCTGGCTGGCTGGCTGGCTGGCTGGCTGGTGCTGTCTTGGACCCTGCAGTCACTCACTCACACAAGGGATGCCATCCACCCGCGACAGTCACGCTGCACATGGCCGAGGTCGAAAACACCGAGCAGGAGACGCTGGACATGATCGACTTTGGGCCCGACCGCATCGGCCACGGCACGTTCCTGCTGGGTGCGCTGCGCAGCCGAGTGGTGGACGAGTCCATTCCGATCGAAGTCTGCGTCACGTCCAACATTGTGTCCAAGACCGTCAAGACCATCCAGGACCACCATTTCAGCAACCTGCACATTGACGGCCATCCATGCATCCTCTGTGTGCGTTTCCCGTCCTGCCTGTGCTGCCTGTGCTGCCTGTGCTCGCTCTCCTCGTCGTGTTGTTATTCTGGCAAGACAAGACTCGTCACTGGACTGACCGACTCACCATTCATCTCACCCAACTGTTCCATCCCATCTCATCCCATCCATGTAGACGGACGACAAGGGAGTGTTCAGATGCTCGCTGTCTGGCGAATACGCGACCGTGGCCAAACACTTTGGTCTGTCGCGCGCCGATCTGTTCCGTCTTGCACGCGGGTCGATCGACCACATCTTTGCAGACGAGACCGTCAAGCAGCGGCTGCGACAGCGCATCGACGCATTCGGGCAATCGCAGGGGATTTCCATCTGCACACTCGCCGATGCACAGTAGCTGGCATGCCGGTCTTGGCACGAGGAGCGTGGATGGATGACTGGCTGGATGATCGGCTGGATTACCGGCTGAATGAATGCGTTCATGGACATGAGATGGCAAGGATGGCTGAACGAGTGGGAGTGGGAGAGGGAGTGGCAGAGTGGCAGAGTGGCAGAGTGGCAGAGTGGCTCGCCAGATCAAGCAGACACGATCAGGTAAAAGATCATGTTGCAGACGCACACGGCAGATGTCGTGAGCAGCGCCATCCACGCCACAGCCTTCTCCGACAGGGGCGACCAGCGCGGAATGACGCGGAATGGCTCAGCCACAAACCCTGGCTCGTGTGGCAGCGACAGGTTGGTGCTGCTGCTGCACGATGACGAGAAGCTGCGGCGGCGTGGCTCGTGGTGGCGAGTCTGGTGGTGAGTCTGGTGGTGCTGGTGCTGCTTGCTCGAGTGGTGGCGATCGGCTCTGCGGAACAGCCGTCCAAAGCCAAACAGATTGGTGGCATGCGGGGCAGGCGTGTCGAGTGGGTTCAGCAGTCCCGTCTCGGTGTTGACCATGGGGAGTCCAAGCGGCTCAAAGAAGTCGTCGTCGCCGGCAGCTGGCTGTGAATCGGATGTCTGCGGAAGACGCTGGTGTGTGCCACCGCGCTGGTCGCGACGGCTGTCTCCATCGTCACTCTTGTTGCGGCCATGACTGCTGCCGTGCGACCGTCTGCCGTGGCTGGCGTCTCTGCTGCGTTCAGCCTCTGCCCACACATCGATCTGGTCAGGATGCTGCTGTCTGCCAGGCTGGACAGTGGCGTGATGGCCGTGCACATCCGCGACCTTGGCGCTGTGGATGTCTGCCATGGTTTCGTCTGATGCAAGAGCATGGGCAGGATCGGCGGCATCCATGGCTGATCTGCCAAACGACGGCATCCACTGTCTGTGGTCGGATCCAGACTCGTGCTCCTCATGGCTGTCATGGTGGTGGCTGTGATGGCGTCCGTGATGGCGGTGGCGGCGGGTGTGCTGGTCGTCGTCGTTGTCTGGAATGTCGTCCTCCAGGATCTGCAGCGGAATGCCAGCTTCGGCTGGATCCATGAACATGGCGTTGTTGGACGCATTCGCAAACTCTGGACGGAATGCAACGCGAGAGTCGCGCGACGAGTGGCTGTGGCGTGGCGAGTTGTGGCGTTGCGGCGATGGACTGCTGCGAGCCGAGTCGGCCGATGGACGCGACATGACTGAGCTCTTCCGTGGCGCACTGCTGATACTGACGCTGTTGTTGATGACGATGCCGGTGCTGTTATCGTTGGCGTGTGGCGACAAGTGATGCTGTGAGTTGGCTGCTGTCTGTGCAAGCCGAGCCTGCTGATCACGGCCATCCACTGCATCTGCCGCACTGGCTGCTGGCTGTGGCACCTGCTCGCCACTGTCGCCTCTGTCGCCACCGCCGTCCTTGCCAGCCGACTCCACAACCACAATCTGCGGCAGATCCACAGCCGTCGTGTCTGCAAACGGCGATGGCTGTCCAAGGAACTTGAGCCGCTTGACCGAGATGAAGCTGATGATGGCAGGCGAGATGTGGTGCACCTTGAGCAGCACTTTGATCTGGTTCTTTGTCAAGACTGTCCGTGTGATGGCAGTCGCTGGTCAGTCTGCAGCCGGTGTTGCACGACAGACGCGGCTCGTGCGGATGCAAGCAGCGAGGAGTGCAAGCATCCAGCACTCTTGAGCACTGTCCAGCTCAGCACAGGAAGGGCAAGCAAGCATGTCGGCATGGCTGCATACACTGTGCGCGCGGCACTCACTTCGCTTGGTGTTGTACTCTCTGCGGAACTCGACGCACTTGAAGTAGATGACAAACGGCAGGATGTAGTTGGCAGTCGAGCAGAAGAACAGCGACGTCCAGACCTGCATGGTGTAGATGATGTTGCCTGTCTGCAGGGGGGCCAGGATGATCCACGGCAAGAAGAATGACAGGAACGTAGCAATGGCTGTGTGTGTGTGTGTGTGTGTGTGTGTGGATCAGTCGCGGAGAGCGAGTGCAGATGGTGAGCATCGCGGTGGCATGGCCGGCAATCCATCGCGGCACAGACCAAGCAGACACGGTCCTGCACACTCACATGGCGACACGACCTCGTTCTGCACGAGGTTGTTGAACGACACGATGAAGCTGACAGGAATGCCAGGCAGCAGCATGATGAACGCAAACACGCCGGCAGAGAGCGTCGCGAGCACCGTCGGCTTGCCATACGTGAACAGCGCATAGAGCACGTTGCCTGTGCCGTTGGTGTCAAACCCTGCGCCAGTCACGAGCCCAATGAGGATGCAGAACAGCGACGTGCCAATGACGACGGTCCAGATCATGGCCTGCACGTTGGTCTCCTTGTGCTTGACGTTGATCCACGACGGCACGACCGTGGGACAGGCGAGATTGAGCAAGATGGTGCCGACCACAAGCGCATACGATGTCTGGACAGGCTCGATCATGCGCAGACGCTCGGCATCGGCACCCGTTGCAAATGCACACACGATCCATGCGACAGCAAGCAGCATGGACAGAGCGGCCGTGACTGGCATGCATATGAGTGGATGGCGGACGAGCGTGGACGGCATGTCGTTGGAAATGCCGCCAAGCAGAGTCGGCGTGCCAGCGTGTCAGTGTCAGCGATGGCTCAGCATGGCCGACATCCAAAGTCAGCCAGACACGCACTAATGTTGAAGACGATGTTGTTGTCAAAGTCGGCGAGACCGAGTGGCAGGCAGCACACGACCACGACAAGCAGGCCGATGGTGAAGACCATGAACTCGTTGCCAAACGGCGACGGCGACGTGGATCCACCTGCAACGCAGATCCAGCCGCGAGTGAAGGACAGACCACACGACTTGCTAAACAGAGCGATCATCAGATTGTCTGTTGTCTGAGCGTGGCGAGCATGTGTGAGTGGTGTGGAGAGAGAGAGAGAGCGGTGAGTCCATGCAAGAAGCATCATGTGTGCCAGAGGGTGAGGCGGCGTGGCATGATCATGCACCTGTGCTGTGATGACGATGGACGCAATGGCGCTCGACATGAGTGCACCATAGACAAAGAACTGGGCTGCCAAGTGCAGCCGCTTGCCAAAGAAGAAGTTGACCAGCGTGCCGTACTCGACTGTGCCCTGCGGATGTTGATGCGATGCCGCGTGCCAGCGGGCCGAGTGCGACATGCGCGGCATTGGACAGCCAGAAGCATGATCGGATCACAGAGGCCATGCAAGTCGCAGGCAAGTCGCGCAGCAGCACACAAAGCATCATGGCTCGTCATATGAGTCACTATCGCGTGTGTGATGGGCAGCCAGCGCGGCAGGCGGACAGGCGGACGGACGCACCTGAAAGTGCGAGTTGCCAGGGATGGACTGGATGGCCTCGACAAGGAACAGGGCCGCAAAGCCAGCGACGATGGTGAGCACAGCGTACATGACGCCTGTGAACAGCCAGCCGGGGTTCTGGAAGCTGGCGCCAGTGAACGGGATGGCGGGACCCGTCATCTGGTTGAAGAGCAGGCACGAGCCACCAATGAATCCCACATGCTTGACGACCGTGAGCTGGGCCGGTCACGCCGGTGATGCCACGCGGCGGAGCGTTCAAGGCAGCCAGATGGTTGGTGGTCGGTTGGTGTGGTGTGGTGCGGTGAGTGGCAAGGGTCGCCACAGAGGACACGGCGGCCGACGCAGAAGGAACGCATGGGAAGGCAATGCCGGTGTGGGATGTCAGCAGGCGATGCGCTGCGAGTCCATATCAGGGCATATTGCTGGCTGCGATGGCTGTCGATGGATGGCAGGGGATGGCACGGGATGGCAAGCAGCAGCAAGCGACAAGTACCTTGTCAAGCACTGCCGAGTCCATGGATGGTCAGTGTGGTTGTGCTTGTGGTTGTGCTTGTGGTTGTGGTTGTGGTTGTGGTTGTGGTTGTGGTTGTGGTTCTAGTTGTGGTTGTGAATGGGCACCGTCAGGGGCAGAGCAGACTGTCTGCAGATGCAAGAGCGTGGCCAAGTGGAAACACGACGCGCTTCATTGGACGCGACGACGCACGTGCAAGAGAGCGAGTGGTGGGATGGTGGACGGAGCGTGTTGGGGATACAGGCGACGCGGTGGAGAGCGTGATGGCATGAGGCGCTTGCAACACAAGCAGCCAGGCAGGCAGGCAGGCATACAGGCAGGCTGACTGAGGCTGCATCAAGCACGCCGGGCTGCAGCTGGACAGACGCCTCAGTGAGCGGCACAAACTTGACCGAGCGCACCTCGGTCTGCGTGACCCGGCCGTCGGCATCCTTTTCAACGCAGTACAGCATCTGCAGTTCGCCGGCAGGGCCGACAGGGATGCACATGAGGCCGGGCGAGGCGAGCTGGTCGACAAGCGTCTGTGGAACAGTCGCAGCCGCAGCACCGACGTGGATGGCGTCAAACTTGGGAACAGCAGGCGTGGTGAAGGTGCCGTTGCGTCCGTCGCCGCAGTGCAGCGTGACACGACCCTTGCGCTCAAGATCGGGCGAGTGCTTGGCCAGGTTGGTGCGAGCCATGTCGACCAGGTCTTGGATGTGGTCGACACCCACCACAGTGCCGGTCTCGCCAACCATCTCAGCCTGTGTTGAGTGTGCACGAGTGTGGCAGCGATGTGGGCCGGGTCGGGCAGCGTGAGTGGCAGATCACCAGCAGAACACCAGCGCAAGACAGACAGGCAGACGGCGGCCATGAGGGAGGGATGGCGTCGTACCATGCATGCAGTCAGGTATCCCGATCCGCTCCAACGTCCAGTGCACGCATGCCGGGCTTGAGGAACGGAGCAAGAATGTTGAGAGCGTGCGCGTGCATGTGTGGTGCCGAGATGGTTGCGTTGAAGCCGATCTGCAGAGGAAGGGAGGGGGAGTGGCAGAGGGAGAGAGAGAAGGAGCGAAGCAGAGCGGCATGTCAGTTGGGGCAGATGGACGAGCACACGGCAGATGGACAGCGCATGCACACCTGCACAGGGTTGTCGTTGTACGGCGCAGCGCTCGTCGTCACAAAGTTGCTGCGGTCAACCTGGACTTGCACAAAGCCGAGGTCAGGATGGATGGATGGATGGATGGATGGATGGTCAGTCGTTGTGCACGCAGGCCATGCCATGACATGAGAGGACAGGACAGGACAGGACAGCAGAGCAGAGCAGCACAGACCTTCTTCATGGCTGCTCCGACCGATGCGGCAGTGAAGACGCCGGCATCTGGTGCACGGACACGCAAGCGTCAGACACAGACAGGCCAGACAGATCCCAGGCAGGCAGGCAGACAGGCAGGCAGACATCAACTCACTCTGCAGGTTGTCGACAAGCTCGCTGTTGGATGCGCCGCTGAAATGGGAGGGCATGTTTGGCTGTTGGCTGTTGTCTGCGAGATGCTGCTTGGGCGATGACTGCGGTGGCTGCAGGAGAAGTGGCGAGCAGCCCGCCTTTTATGGGATTCTCAAAGGCAGCGGCCGGCCAGAGGCTGCAACGTGGCAAAAGCACAAGCACAAGCAAAAGCACGCCAAGCGCACTTGCTTGACAGTCGCACCAGATCACACATCCGCTCGCTGGCCGCCACGAACTGCCACGTCACAGACGCGTGTTGGAATGCTTTTCGAGCTGTTGAATGCACATCGGCACTCCTACATCCAGATCCTGGTGCAACGGCAGACGCTGCCATGTCTCGAGCGTCTCTCTTGGCGTTGGCCACTGCTCCTGTGTCTGCCACCAACGCCGTCTGCTCTGAGATGAGCGGCCAGCCAGCGAGCAGTTGACAAGGGACTGCCTGCAGCAAGCTGGTCTGGCCTGTTGTGCACCAGCACTTGCCATGTGCCATTGAACACAAACGAGTCAACAACGAGCAGCAAGCGCCAGCAGCCAATAGCCAGCAGCCTGCAACCAGCACATGCAACGGCCAATCCCTCTGTTGCCGTCTTTCCAAACCAACGACAACACCAGCAGATGAGGCCGAGAGTGCTGTGCTTTGGATCGGTCAACATCGACGACATCTACGCCGTGCCTGGCATCGTGCAGTCGGGTATGGACGCTCGCTCTCTTGTGCAGCGCATGCCGACTTGCAACCACCTGGCAACCACCTGGCGTCCGCCTGGCGTCCACCTGGCCACTGACAGGGAGGCGGCTCGTGGACAGGCCAGACCATCGCGAGCACAGGCTTCAAGGTGCTGGCTGGCGGCAAAGGTGCGAACCAGAGCGTTGCCCTTGCCAAGGTGCGTCTGGCAGGTCTGTGGCAGCAGCGGCAGGCAGGCAGGACAGCGTCGCTGACCCAGAGCGGCATGGCCAGGCTGGCGGTGTGACGTTGTGCATGGCGGCAAGGTCGGCCCGGACGGCACATGGGTGCTGGACCTCATGAGGCAGCACGGCGTCGACACGAGCCTTGTTGTGGTGGATGCTGGCCAGGCAAGGTCGCTGTGCGGGTGTTTCTGACGGCGAGCGGATGCCGGCGAGCGGATGCTGATGCTGACAGCGAGCGGATGCCGATGTGCAGGCCACGGGGCGAGCCATCATCCAGGTCAGCAGCAGCACACACGACAATGCCATCGTCCTGCATGCCGGCGCCAACCACCAGATCCACACACGCGACGTCGACCGTGCACTCGCGCAGTTTGGCGTGTGCGACCTGGTGCTTCTGCAGAACGAGATCAACACGGATGCCACCGTGCATCTGATGCAGCAATGCAGCGCCAAAGGTCGGTGAGTGTGCCTGGCAGTGCAGCCGTGTCGCCAGTCGTGTGGCAGTCGTGTGGGCAGCCATGCTGACACGCCATGCGGCTGGACAGGAATGCTCGTCTGCTTGAATCCTGCGCCGTGTCCGTCCAACCTGGCCCAGCAACTGCCGCTGCCACTCGTCGACATCCTCATTCTGAATGCGTCTGAATGCGCATCGCTTTCACAGCAGCTGCATATCGAGACGCCGCGCTCCAACCAGCCGACTCTCCCGACTACGAAGCACTATGCAGCAGCATCATGAGCGTGTTGCCACGTCTGTGCATCCTGGTCGTCACGCTTGGCCAAGACGGTGTGGTGGCAGCCACACGGCACACGGCAGAAGGGCCGGAAGGATGCCACACGGTGCGGCTGCCAGTGCAGCGTGCTGTTGCTGTGCAGGACACCACGGAGCAGGCGACACGTTTGTTGGATTCTTTTGCAGCACACTGGCTGAGCGGATGCATTCTGTCATGGCTGGATCTGGCGCCAACAGCCTCAACCACACCGCCAGTCTTGACGGTCCTGGTGACTCTGATGCAGCGAGGCTGGCTGCAATGAGGCGGCTGATCCGTCCAGACCTTGTTGCCGAGGCTCTGGCTGTTGGCATGCTCGCCGCTGGACTGTGCTGCGAGCGGATGGTGCCATGCCAGCCATTCCATCTCGCAGCCAAGTCGAGCAAGCACGATCACATTGACTTGCACTGCCTGCCATTGAAGTCGCCATGGTTGCAATGAATGAATGCGTGCACATGTAAACACAGAACACAGACGGCTGCGGCAGACACGGCTGAGAATGGGACTGGATATGCAGAGGTTTACTTGACACCAGGCACAGCAGACACGAATCCCTTGAGCGTGTTGGGCTGGCTGCGTTTCCTTGCTGACAGAGAGTTGGTGATGCTTGTGCTGCCCAGCTCTTTGGATTTCCTGGACACAGACGACGACAGGGACGTTGACGAGTTGAGGCTGTTCTTGCTTCCGATCGCTGTGCCGGTCTGAGCGCCGGATTCTGGTCCTGTGGGAGCAGCAGCAGGCAGCGTCGGTATGGACGACGAGACACCACCGCCAGTCGCGCGGAGCGACTTGGCCGAAGATGCGCGTGTGCCGACACGACTGCCTGCTGATGCTTGCAGGATGGGCTGCGATCCCTTGGCCGCCGTTGTGGCCTTGTCGTTGGCAAGCGCAGGCTGTGATGCAGTGAGGGTCGATGACGATTTGGCTTTACGCTTGGCACCACCGGCTGCACCTGCCTTCCCCTTTTTCTTTTTGCCCTTGCGCCAGTGCCTCCAGCAGCGCCAGACGACGGATCACCGCCCAGCCCATCAGCCTCGTTGAGTTTCTTGCCTCGACTTGCTGCCTGTGCTCTGGCTGTTTTGGCTTCTTCCTCTGTTTTTGGGCCATGAATGGTTACCCCAAACCTGTTCACGCGAGGCATTGCAGCTGGAATGGGATCCACAGACCTTGCAGCAGTGACCGGATGGAGTCGTCTGTAGTGAGATCGCTTGGCTTGCGGCCGTCATTGTTGGTGACGGTTGGATCGCATCCAGCATGAATCTGTCGATGCATGCATTCAACAAAGATCAGGCTCGCTTCGCTTCACGGCCAGACAGAAAGGATGTGTGCACATGAAAGACATACGAGTGCCATCACACTGCTGGACAGGTTCCGGACAGACGCAAAATGCATGCAGTCGATCCAAATGCGTCCTTCTTGGACACATCAGCGTTGCTGAGTCTGCCGCGGCCGACAATCAGACTGACGAGCTGCGAGCTGCCGCTGTTGGCGGCCCAGTGCAGGGAGGTGGCCGAGTATTCGTCGGGTGTTTTGGCAAGCGCGCCAAACTCGAGCAGAACGGATGCAATCTTGGCATGTCCACTCTGGCATGCCAGCATAAGCGGCCTGTGACCATGGATTCAGCGATCATCCCAACAGTCGGCGAAGCATGCGTTGTGCCGTCGGAGAGCAGCATCATTGCGAGACAGTAAGAGATATCAAAGACGCAGACTTACGTGGACCCTGAGCAAGGCATCTTGCAGTTGACGTCTGCGCCGTCCCATAGCAGCCGGTACACCTGCAGCCATGTGCAATCGAGTCAGCCAGGCAGTCGCGGAAAGAGCCGTTGGGTGAGTGGCACAAACCTCGTCAATGTCGCCGGCATCTGCCAGTCACTTTCTCTCGGCAGATCAAGTGGTAACTGAGACAGTAATCCACAAGCACCAACTTGAAAGGTGAGTTCATTGAAACAGTATCTACTTAAACGGATCCCCCAATGGTCGAGAGCACAGCGCGGCAGCGGAAACAGCACGGCCAGCCGTTGTCGCATTGGCTGGTAGAGGAGCAATCGCAGACGACGAGCCACTGCTCTCAGCCCGAAGGACGGACAGGTAGAGATAAAAGATGATGTTGGCGACACAGACAAGGACGGTGATGGGTTAGGATGACGGCCAGCATGCGCTGCGGAATGGGGAACCACAGCGGCACGGTGCGGAAGGGCGGTGCGACGTATCCGGGCTCGACAGGCAGCGAGTGAGCCATGCTGGCCGCATCTGTCGATCTCTTTGATCCCTTGTCGTCAACATGCAAGGACGGCGAGAGGGACTGGGCGTTGCTGCCACGCCGTTGGTGCAGCGGGACGCCAGGGTGTGTGGTTGGTCAGACGGTTGTGCGTCTGATGGTCCGACCTGCTGAGTAACACTTGGGACGGACGGCCGGCCTCGGCGTCATTGTCGCGCTTTGCAGAGTACGGGTAATCAGTTGGGCCTTTGGGTCGGTGAAGAAGTCGGGAGAGAGTGGCGATTGGTGGTGAGCTTGTTGATGGGGTGCAGTGGCTCTGTTGACGTCAAAGCTGGTGCCGCGACGCGTGAGGGTTGCGGGGCCGAGCGTGGCCGACGAGAGCATGTTGAACAGCCGGCCAGTCGTGTCTGTGCGGTGGTGCGAGGCGTAGATGCTTTGCTGCACATCTGGCTCGGGAATGTCCATTTGGAGCAGCTCGCGAGGGAGGCCGGCAATCTCGGAATCGACAAACGCAACGTGGCCCTGCTCGTCAAACTCTGCCTGCAAGTCAACGCGCGAGTCGCGAGATGTGCGGCCATTGACGCTGTGGATGCTGGGTGCTTTGATGCTGTGTCTGTCATGACTGCTGCGACTGTGCTGCTCGTTGCCCGCAGAGCCGGGATAGAGTGTGCCGTTTGAAGACAGCACAATGACGCCGGACGTGGATGCGGCTTGGTGCTGTCATCCGAATCGGCTGGTATGTTGTCTTTTGAGGCGGACACGGCTACTCCGCTGTGCGAATCGTGTTCTGGTTTGTGCGGCTGGTTGCGCAGATGGCTGACGTCGATAGACTCGTCCGTAACCGTGATTTGTGGGGTCTTGTACAGCTTTTGGGCAGCCGTCATTTCAGGCTGCTGTCCCTCGCTTCTGTTTGCTTTGACATCAATGTAAGCACCGATGCGATCCGACACATGGTGAATAGCGCGCAGTAACTTGATCTGGTTGACGGTCAAGACTGCCGACAGTTACACGTGTCAGCGGCGGACATGGTCAGTGGACAGTGCAGTGGCGTGGCGTAAACAGACCTCGTTTTTGTTGTATTCACGACGGAATGCAACCACTTGAAGTAGACGGCAAAGGGAATGATAAAGTTGGCTGTTGAACAGAAGAAGAGGGCCATCCAGGTTTGAAACTCGAAGATGATCGTGCCCGTCTGGAGCGGGATCAGAAGGATCCACGGCAGGACGAACGAAAGGAACATGGCAACCCCTAGAACAGCCAAGGAGCGATGCAAGGTTAGAAAGAGGCTCAGAGCTGTGTGCCAGATGCATCCTGCATCTACGTACGGGGAGAAGTGACGTCGTTCTGGACAAGGTTGTTGCGAGAGACGATGAAGCTGACGGGGATACTCGGAAGAAGCATGACATAGGCAAACAGGCCGATCGAGATTGTGGTGACAATTGGGGCTTGCCGTCGATGAGCAGCGAGTGAAGCAAGTTACCAGAGTCGTCGAGCTGGAAGCCAAGCGCACACAGGACACCGATGATGACGTAGTAGGCGCCAGAACCGATGGTGGCGACCCAGATGAGGTGCTGGGTGTTGACATCGCGATGCTTTAGGTTGATCCAGGACGGGATGACGGTCGTGCACGCTAAGTTGAGGAGGACGGTGCCAACGACTTGCCATACTTTAAGTTTATGGGCGAGATAGGAGGCACGCGGCTGGTGTCGATGCCCGTGACAAAGGCAGACATGATCCAAGAGCAGCCGAGCACAAGCGAGAGAATGGCAGTGACTGTGCGAGATGGGCAAGTGTGAGCGAGTGGCCAGCATCACTGACGATGAGAGGGAAAGCGCGACGCAAACGTTGGCAGTCCTACCAATGTTGAAGATGATGTTGTCGTCAAGGCCGACAATGGCGAGAGGCAGACAGCAAGCCATGACAAACAGCAGACCGATGGTGAACACCATGAACTGGCTCTCAAACGGCGACGGTAAAGTGGAACTCTTTTGGGCGACACAGATGAATCCGTTGGAGAACGAGAGACCGCAGGTTCTGCCGAAAATGGTAATGATCAAGTTGTCTGTTGCCTGTGCAGGTTGAGCAGATCCGTCAGCAAACGACCAGCAGACCGCCATACTGGATGGCATCAGACATGCGGCAGGCATACCTGGGCCGTGAGAATGATGCACTGGATTGCATTGGACTGCAATGCGCCGTACAAGATCAGCTGCGCGGCAAAGTGCAGCTTCGATCCAAAGTAAAAGTTGATGATGGTTCCGTACTCGACGTCGCCCTAAGTGCGCAGGCGATGTTGACGATGTTGACGCAGGTCAGTTGTCTGCATGTAGAAGTCGGGGTGGGAAACACAAAGGCAGTGGCAGCGCGGCGAAATGCAGAGGCGGAAACGCATGCGGGCGGTACCGGATCGACATGGAGATGGAACGCAAAGGCAGTGTCACAGGGCACCGACCTGAAAGTGCGAGTTGCCAGGAATCGACTGGATGGCTTCGACGAGGTAGAGCATGGCGTAGCCAGACACGATGGTGAAGATGATGTAGAGCAGCGTGGTGATGACCCAGCCTGGGTCCTGGAAGTTGGCGCTGGTGAACGGAATGGCGGGGCCGGTCATCTGGTTGAAGACCAGACACAGTCCGCCGATGTAGCCGACGGACTTGGCCCGCAGCAGCTGTCACAGGCGTTGGCATCAGCGTCAGTGAGTGTCAGTCAGGGCCATGGCCATCGGCAACTGGCTGCCAGCGTCTGCCATCCAGCGTCTGCCCAGTACTGTGTGGCCACAACGGCTGCCGATAAACGCCACTTTGGACGGAATCTGCTGTGCCAACGGGACTCGGGAGCCGACGCCGCACTGGCAGCTGGTGCGTGGCGATGGGCAGCACGCCGTCGAGGAGCAGGCCGCCTCTGGCGTTGCGCACCGGGCGCTGGCTGTCTGCGTGGGTGCGTACCTTCTGCAGCGTCGTGGGCGAGTTTGGAGACGTCATGGCCGCTGAGAGGGGAACCTGGCCAAAATCTTCAATCACAAGTCTGGCCTCCGGCGACAGATTCGAGGCGCCGCAGGAGCGAGCCGGCTGCCGGCTGCCTGGGAAGCCGCAGAGGTGCGCGTGGCGGTCTGCCGGTCTGTGCCGCAGGCTGGCTGGGCAGGAGCCGTCGGCCGCTCCGCATCGCCGTTGGACTGGCGAGCATGTTGTCTAGCGCGACGCCTTGGCCGCCGAGCTGCACAGACAGTCTGTCGTCATTACGGTCGTCATCACTGTCGTCGTCGAATCCAAGCCGTCTGCTGCGCGGGATGGGTCCGCCTGGAGACGCATCCCGCATGCGCTTGCGTCCTGACCCTCGCGACTCCTGTGGCGTTCGGGGCGTTGCGGGTATCACAATCTGCTCATGATCGCCGTCCGAGCCACGACCGCGTGCGTCTGGCTGTGGGTCGTTGGCATCGCCAACCATGTCGGCGATGCGCTGCGCGTGCGGCGTCACAGGGACCAGCACAACGGCGTTGCCGCTATTGCCATCTGCAGCGCCGCCGGCCGCAGAGACGGCAGTCATGCTTGCGCCACGACGGAGGCTGCTCAAACCGGCCTGCATTACTGCTGGTGCTGTCGATGCAACCGGAGTCGGCCCAAGAAACTCGTGCAGCGTCACTTTGCTCTTCTGCACAACGCTGGACGTGCTTGCCGCCTTGACAAACGACCTCGCCACTGTGCTCTTTGCTGCTGCCATGTCTGCCGGTGGCGGCTGGGGTTTCGTGCCATCCTTTGTCAACGTCGTGGCGCTTGCAGTCTTTGACTTGGCCGCGGTGCTGCGTGCGCTGCTGGCCGACGATCGCGACGACTTGGGTGCCCTATTTGGTCCAACGGCCACTTGCCGTCTGGACATGTCCAACAGCGCAGAACGCGTCTTGGTCGGCGGCTGTTGGTTGGTATTGCTCAGCACTGCTCGATCACGATTGCTGCTCACATGCCCATTGCTGGTCGAGTCTATTTCGGTCGAGCCGAGCTTGAACGGATCCGATGCCTCTCGTGCTGCTGCTTCCAGCCGATCCGCAAGTCGAGCTCCAGCCAGCCTGTCTATTGCTGCTGCTGCCTTTGACTTCTTGGCATCTCTGGGCTTGAAGAACGAGTGGCCAGGTGTTGCCTTTGCAGCATTCTGGCTCTGGTCGACCGCCGGATCGCCACCAGCCTTGACCTTGAGCGCGTCGACGACATGCGGTATGTTCTCTTCGTAGCTACATCATCAACAGTCAGTCCCAATGTCCTTCCCAGCAGCCATCCGTCCCCAGCCGCACTTACAACATGATGGCGATAGGCGACACAAACTCGCGCCAGAGCCAACTGCCCTTGCCTTCCTCGGCCTCTTGGTCGGTTTGTTGAACATCACCCTCCAGCTCGAGCCCTCCCACGGCAGACCAGATGCACACGCGGTCCATGAGCGAGGCGATCGCTGTTTCAAACCCAGCCTTGGAGCCTTGGGCTCTGCTCATGCCAGAATCCAAGCCAGCATTGTCGCTCTTTAGCTTCTTGCTCTTGCTCTTGCTGTTGCTCTTATCCTTTGCCTTGGAGGCTGGGTTGGACTTGGACGCAGCCTTGGATGGGTCGTCAAGTGCAATGCCAGGAAGATCGCATCCAGTCTCGGTATGGATACGCAGACACTCCATCCACAATGTAAGCTGCAGCAAGGCCTCTTTCGTCCGAAGCTGCCGTCCTTTTCGCCGGATTTCAGCCTTGATGGCGGCCGCACTGTGCTGTCCATCTTTGGCCAGATCCGTTCGTATCCGCTGAATCCAAACACGCGATGCAGCCATCTCATGGACACCAAGTGCATGCTCCGGCCCGTGTGTGTCCACGTGCGTCTGATCCTGGTCGGCAGCACGGGCATTCTCGGCGTGTAATGCGGCCAGCGTCTGTGGCAGCTTCAAATGTCTCGCCTCGAGCGACTGAATGGACACCAAGAGACGCGTTTCGTAGAACGAGAGCAGCACTTGTGTTGCTTCGACGCCTTCTTGCTTGTTGGCATCGAGAAAGTCAGACAGCGCTGCATACGCTTGGGGAAGAATGTCACCGACGAAAGTAGCCAGCGATATCTTATCGTAAACGACGTCCAGGTAGCATGTGGCGAGCTTGCCGAGAATGTCGTCCGTAGACGTTGGCGATTCGACCCAAACCTCTGGCATGGTTGATGCACCGTCCGGTTCGATGTTGCTCGAGACATCCTGGCACAAGTCACTTTCAATGCCATGCGACGCAGGCCGACAACGCAGGTCAGTTCAGCATCGCATCAGCTGCATCGCATCAAGATGAGCAGACATACCGAGTCTGCGTTCGTGCAGGCGAAGCAAGGAAACGGCATGTGGCAGGTGACCATAGACCAAAGAGCAGCTGCCGGAGCTCGTCTGTATTTGATGGCGTCCATATGCCCTGAGCCAAGAACGAGCCGAGTGGATCGGCAAGACGAGATGCGGTCCATGCTGCAACAACGCGTGACAGTTGTGCATCTGCCATGACCACATCTGACTCGACGGTGGCTGGCTGCTGTTCCAAACGCGACTCGCATCCATGCTGCACAATGTGAAGCATAAGGAGAGAGGGCAGCAGAGGCACCAAGACGCCCAGCCTCGCTTCAAAGTGCCGACTGCTGCTGCTGGCGGTGCTCTTGTCGTTGATCTTTGCGGCGACAGTCTCGTCATGGATGGCAAACGGATTGTCGTCAACAGGCGACTGGGCGGGCACCTGGTTGCCGTGGCCGTCGTCATAATCGAGCGACACAACCAGACCAGACTGCATCGCAACCAAATGGCCCACGAGTGCCTCAAAATCCAGTGGCACAGCAGCCAAATTGATGGTCGGTTGCGGTGATCGAGACGTCGTTGCTGTTGACAGCCGAGATGATCTTCTTGACTCTGCCGAGGACGATGCGGTGATGGGTATTCGCAGGCGGCGTGTGCAGCTGAATGCCTCGGTCTGGAACATGGACGAGGTCAAGTGGCGCAGATTAACAAGCCGCTCTGCGCGCATGGCTCGGTTGGCAGGATTGAACGGCGATGACGGTGGAGACGTGGACGATCGCATCGACTGAGAGCTTGCACTTTGAAACGCTGTATCAGCCAGGGAATAGGTGGCAGGAAACAAGCACGCGGTTCATGAAGCGAACCTTGGCATGCTTGATACTTGAAGCAACACGGTCTCTACAATCTGTCCCGAGTCGACGATGGCCATATCAGGCGACAGCTGCAGCTTTGCCTTGTGCAAGCACTGGAAGCTGCGTGTTCCGGCTAGCGCAGCAGTTCGCTCGTAGCTTTGCATCAGGCTTGTTGGCGTCTGCTTGCCAAGCAGTGTCCGCGCAAACGAAGGATCGACCGTGCGTAGATGGAGCAGCCGCAGCGAGTCTTGGAGAGGCATCCACCTGCGGTCCATCAGCAACTCGCGTGTGCTCATCAGCATGCCTCCAAGAGACCGCATGACGGCGAACATAGCCGTGCGTATCAGCTGAGCCTGCCATGTCCAGTGTCAGTCAATGGATCCATCGACATGCCGAGATGAGCGGCGACTGCAAGCAAATGCCCACTTGCAAAGTAGTCCCCACCTCTCCGTGATAGTCAGCGTCTTGCAAGCCAGCCAGATCATCGTGGATCCACGACAGTGAGACGCGCTGTCGGACAAAGTCTTCCCAGATGTCCGACGATATCAGCTCATCATGGACGAGTGGTAGTAATGGCAGAATGCGTCCAGCAGACGTGGTTTCAGAGTCCATGCTGCCTAAGCTCCCAGCGCCATGCAAATGTGCAAGTGCTGGCACTCCCGAGGTCAGATCCAACGCTCGCTTCAGCTCGTTCGCGTTGGCAGGAACCGACGCCAGCACGAAAAGGTGCGACCGGACGCGGATGAGGCCGCGGCTGTTGACCATTTTGGTTGTCGTTGGCTTGAGAGGCGACTGGATTGGCGCGACTGGGCCGCTGTTCCATGGCGCTTGCGCGAGAAGCTGGCGACAGGCTGTCATGATCTGCCTAAAGCACGGCACATGGCGCTCTGATCCGTCTGCTGTTGCTGCCAACGATATCGATGCACTTGAGATCTGGTCCATGATGACCACCCTGAGCTGATTGACAGCCGACGGTCCGAGCTCGAGCATTTGGCGGCCTTGGCGACCCTGGCGACTTGCAGGCTGTGCAGGTCTGCTTGCGGATCCAGACACCTGTCCTTGAGCATTTGAGGAGGTTGATGCAGAGTCTATGGTCTGGAATGTGTTGGCAGAAGCAGCAGTCAAGGCATCGCAAGGCGCTCTGGCTTATGGGAGGCAGGACAGACAGATGCGGCAATGGAGCGAGGTTGGAAAAGGATATCCCCAAGTGAAGGCTGGATTGACGTGCAGGTGAAAGTACACGAGGATGCGCAGCACAGTGGCCAACAGGCGGTCGCACTTGGCCTGATCACGCAGCTGGCGATCATGGCTTGTTGCTGTCGTCGCTGTCGTCGCTGTCGTTGTCGAAGCGGTGTCGATGAGAAACACAATGTGCGGAACAGCACGCTGCATGGACGTGGGCGAGCCAAAGACGGCTGGCCTGTGCCGCTGTGCTCGAGGGCTGTCAAACGGCTGGTGCGGCGGCGCTCCTTGGCCAGCACCACAGGCGCCATCGTTGCTGTTCATGTTGCCGCTGGTGCCGTTCATCTTGCTGACGATGTCCGAACGTTGCCAGATTGATTGACAAACGATCGAACGAGCATGACCGCCGACTTCATGAGCAGACGAGGAGGTCCCTCGGGTGCTGGCCGCCACGGCGTCGCTCCAACCTTCCGTGATGCTGCTGCTGTTGCCTCTGTGGCTGTTGCTGCCGACGCAGACGACTACGACGAAGCACCTCGTGGCGGAGGCACAGCAGCAAGGGCAGCAGATGCCGTCCGGTTCACCAGCGCACACCACATGTTTCTGCAAGGCCTCATGTCCAGACAGGTCATGACGGTGCCCGAGGCCACCGAGCTGGTCAGCCGTATCAAGAACAGCGCTCGCGAGCACGCCCACATCACGCTGCAAGACCTTGTAGCGCAGATCAACGCCTCGCTGCCCATGCTTCTGGACCTGCAGGTCAAGAAGGCCTTTGACCCTCTGCTGGACGTGGACTGCTTCGCTCTGGTGCGTTCGCACCGTCGTGCATGGACGGCCGTCCTCTGGCCGCTTGCATGCGATGCAGATCGGCCATCTCACTGACGGATCCTGTTGCAGGTCAACCTCAGTGGCGACGAGCTTGCCAAGCTCTCGACAGCCTACACGGTCGCCGAAGTCAACTTCCTCAAGACCATGGTCAACCTGATGATCACCGACACGCAGGACGGCGACTTTGAGCTGTCGTCCCTCCGTGCGCTCCGCGAGGCTGGCCAGCTGCGTCCGGCGATCGGAAAGCAGGACGCCGATGCGTTCATCACCAGGCTCGTGGAGGACAAGTGGCTCATCAATCGCAACGGTCTGCTGTCGATTGGTATCCGCGGCATCATGGAGCTCACGCCGTATCTCAAGGAGGAGTAGGCGACTACGTGTCCGACTGCTCCTGCTGCCACCAGATCGTCACCGTTGATGTGAGTCGTGCAGAGGCCGTTTTGCCAACAATCGCCAGGTTAGCGCCAGATGAGTGGCTGACCATGCGTGAAACCGATAATCAGGGATCCGGATGCTCCAGCCCGGGATGCAATGGTGTCATGCACATTGTGTGTGCAAACAAGATCTTTGCGCACCGTCCGCGCAAGTGTCTGCTCTGTGCGAATCCATGGCCCACCACTCCTGTTCCGGTCAGACAGAAGCGCCGGTTAGGCCAGCGTCGTGTTGAGGAGGATGAGGACGAGGCTGGCGAGGATATGCAGGATGTCCAAACCGACGAGGAGGAAGAGGAAGAGCAGAACGCTCGTGTTCGGACCAAGCGCGAATCTGGCATGATCGATCTGAAGGCTGATGTCAGTAACGACGACGAAGGCGACAACGAAGAGGAGATGGAGGATTGCCGTCCAAAAGCATCTGCATCAAAGCCACGATCGCGTGGACGCAAGGCTGCTGCCTCGGCTCGCGACGATTCGGCCGATGAAGACAATGATGAGCCTGTTCGTGCCACACAGCGCCGTCGCAAGCGCAACTGAGTAAAGACTGTTCCGCCAGCGATACCAACATTCATTCGTGCTTTGACTACTGCAACGCCAAACACGCCATCCATTCCATCTGCCACGTGCGCTCTCTTATGTCGGACCATTGCAAGTTGCAGATCAGAGTGAATTCGCGAGCTCGTTGGAATAGTTCCATACCTGCTGAACAAGCGCGTCGCCACCCTCAACAACCGCTTTCACTGGCCTGAGCACCTGCGTACGCGGACCCACCAATCCGCCATTGCGCTCTGGACGTCCAAACTCCTCCGAAGCCAGCAAATGCACGATCGTCTGCGCAGTGGTCTCGGGCGGTGTCGCGATCAGCGGAGCGAGAAACTCAACCGGGCCATAGATGTATGACGGGAGCCCTTGGTTTCGCAGTTCCTTGGTGTTGACAAGACCGGGAAACATGTGGAAGAACGAGACTGGATGAGATGCCTTGGCCGCCTCTGACGCATGGCCGTACCGACGCGCAAACTCGCCCGTGATCACATCCGTCATGGACAGGATCTGATTGTGTACCTTGACAAACGAGAAAGCAGATGGTTGTTTGAGTTGCCAGTCGGTCGTGTTGATGGCGCCACCTTGTCCGGGCGAGAGGACATTGACAACGCGTGCGCCATGATTGGACGCTTGGAGGAGTGGCAGCAGCTCGCGTACTAGCACGAATCTGCTCAGGTAGTTGAGTGCGAACGTGGACTCGATGCCTGTCCATGTGGTTCATGAAAGCCCATTGAGTTGTGGTTGGCAGCATTGAATCGCGACGCGGATAAATGGTCGCGATCCAGATCGTCACATCGCGAGGCACACACACACACACGCACACGCACACACACACACACCTTCGGCAGTCTCACGACGAGGGCCCCAGTTGAGTCCACCGGCACACAACACAAGCCCATCGAGGCTGTTGCTGCCACTCTTGGCCCTAAGTTCTTTGCAGAACTCTTTGACAGACTTGATGCTTGTCACATCAACCACTTGCATCGCAAACGACTGCTTCTCCTTGTCGCGGGCAGTCTGCTCAAGAGAAGCGACGACGCTGGCTCCAAGGGTTGTGTTGCGGCCGAGGATGGTGACGGAGGCGCCGAGAGATGCGCATGCTTTGGCCGTTGCCGCACCAATGCCTTGCGTGCCGCCAACGACGAGAATGTGTCTGCCAGAGAGGTTCAGCAGTGCATTGGTCTGGGAAAACTTTGACATGCTTCGTGTTGTGATGAGGCGGGGAAGTTTATTTCACAACAGCAGCAGCAGCAAGAAGGCTTGGCATGGATGAAGGCGATCAAAGGAGTGCATCAGATGCTGTTGGGACGCTTGAAGAGTCTGCGACGGCGGAATGTGTCTGGCTGCACATAGTCCAAACTGCGTTTTTGGCTGTTCGAAGAGGCCTCGTCGGTGTTCGTTGTGTCAGGCGTGCCACTTGGCTCTGAATCGCCGAGTGTTGTTGTTGGCTCAGGTGTTGTCTTGGGATCACTTGGCTCGTTGGTCGGCTGATCTGCGCTAGTCGTCGTCGGTTCTGGAGTGGGATCGGATGTGGGATCTGTGGATGCTGCCAATGGAGCACTTTCTGTTGTCGTAAACGCAGATGTCGTTGTAGATGGTTTCGAGGCTGAATCGTCAACAAGTGTCCACTTGATGTCGAGCACGCCAATGTCCAGGTTCGGCTCCAGCGCCTTGAATGCCATTGGAGACAGATCCAGGCTTGTTGGCACGCAGTCGGGGCATGTGTCGAGGAGCTGCACCTTGATGGTCTTGCCATTGGACGTCACCGAAGCAAACTTGCCGCAGTATGCAGGGTCCTGGTAGCCCTTGATGAGATCGCCCGAGACGGCAGCAATCATGTCTGCGTCGTTGAAAGCCACACCACACGACCCTGGGGCATCTGCCGGGTTGTTGAACCATGTTGCAGAGCCTTTGAATGCGCTGGCAGAGGCGGGGGCAGACGCGAGGAGCGTTGACAGCGCGGCGATGCACAGGGAGAGAGAGGCGGTGGGCAGCATGTGGGCTTGGTGGTGGATGCAGGTCTACTGGATCGTCTTGTCTAGAAGCGATGGCTGGAGCAGTGCAGAGAAGAGCGGGTTGTGCATCGTCTTTATGGCAGACCTGCCGTCCCTTGTGGGGGGCTGTGCTGGAAGGGCCGCCGCAAAGGGCGGCCAGGGAGCAGAGGGGTGGCACGAGCCAGTTGGGCTGGCTGAGTTTGAGCGCGGTATCGCGAGGGCAGCTGCTCACGTTGCCATCAACCCCTCATCCAGGCTGGAAACGAGAGCGCCGCTTCATGACTCGTGGTTTGTCGCAGCGAGCATGGCTGATATCATCTGCGCCAGAAGGATGCATTGGTGCGCAGAGGGCCGCTGCCGTGCTTTGGTCGGTTAGTCAGTCCGTGTGCAGTTTAAGTGACAGCACGGCGGCATTTGGCATTCCCCGTTCGGCATTCGGCATTGGGCATTCGGCATGGGGCATGCACGAAGCGGAGCAGCACTGGACAGAGCGAACAGGCGTTGACTGATTGACGTTCTGTGCTGACAAGGCCAATCTCCGCACCTCAGTTGTCTGACCAACAGTGCACTGCCCCGCGTCCTTGATTCGACAACCTCTCCGCCGTGCGCGCGTCGCCCTCCCTCCGACTCCGCCAGATCTGGAACAGCATATGGCCCGAGCGGCGTTTGCGCTCATCCATCCACTCGCCTCGTCGACGCTGCCCTCTCACACGCCGCCCGCCACCATGCTAACACAGACATTCAAAAACGCCCAAAGCGCCGCCGCGCTTGCCCGCCAACTCAACCACCGTCTGCGCTTCCTCCCCGACCGACACCGCAAAGTCCCGCCTCTTCAGTCCGCTCGGCCCGCCTCTCTCGACAAACAGCCATTTGCCCACCACACCGCAGCACACCCAGAAGCTCTCACCAGGCACACGGCCCAGCTGCAAACACCGACAAAGTCCGTCCGTGCCCCGTTCCATCCTTCAAGGTTTGTTCTGCTGCCCAGTTGCTCCGTGGGCGTGCATGCATGCATTGCTGCATTCGGTTTGTGTGTGTGTGTGTGTGTCTGCATGGACAAGAGATTCAGCAGATCTGGGGGCGGCCTCGCTGGGGAGGATTGCTCGCCTTCTCGCCTGCCCGCCTGCCCGTCTCGGCCGAATGCATTCATGCACGCAGCCAACCACCCTCCCCCGCCGCCGTCCTCCATGCTACGACGCTGGCTTCCACTGTTGTGCAGCCTGTGCAGCCCCTCCATCCCCGGCCGCTGTCGCCCGCGCCAGATGCTCGCTTGCCAGTCCTCTCGCTGTCAGCAACTGACGCATGCATTGGCCTACTCCGCTCGCAACCCCGCCCATATGCTGTCATGGCTGACTCGAACGTGTCGCGTCGAATGGCTTGCGTCTGTCGTCCTGCTGGCCCCGTCTGGCAACACTCGCCTACCCATACATGGCGTATCTGTCTGCATGTCTGCTCGTCTGCCTGCTCGTCCTTCTGCTCGTCCTTCTGCTCCTCTTCTCCCCAGCCAGCGATCCTCGCCATCCTCGCTGCCTCGCCCTTGCCCTCCGCTTCTATTGCCCCAGCCCGGTGCCACCTGCCGTCGCCCCGCCTGCCACACGAAGCCTCCAACGCCACCACCACTTCTCGCGATCGACCATTATGCTCACTCACCGCACATCGTCCGCTGAGGCTGCGAATGCGTCAGCAGCCTCTGCCTCTGGATCTGGCCAGCCTCCCGCCACATCGTCCATGCCCACGTCTGGCTCTTCGGCAGCAGCCCACTCGCGCAACGTATCGCCCTCCGCGTCGGTGTCGCAATGTCTCGGCAGCATGGGCATCCAGTCCCAGTCGTCACAGAACCAGCACCTTCAGTCTGCCCCTGGGATGCAAGCTCGTGTCACCATCAGCCCCACCAACCACCACCGACTGATTGTCAACTCTCGCGACGTGTCGCCGGTTTATGGCCACCATCAGCAGCAGAGCCACTATCTTATGCAGCAGTCTTATCACCAACACCACCAGCAACAGCTGCAACTGCAACAGCATCAGCACCAGCCGCAGCATGCCGCAACACCAAACAGCATCTATCAGCAGCAGCAAGCACAAATCCACTCCACGTCTGCAAGCCCCGAGGAAGCCGATCAGGGCAGCTCGCCACAGTCTGCCGCTGCCCAACAAGCCATGAATGCAAGGGTCCAGTCCCTGCTCCCTCCCGTGCCCAACCAGAACCCCTACGCCGGAAATGTCGAGCAAGGCGCTCCCCAACCCGCTCATCCTGTCTACGCCTACGCGACGTACGATGACATGCCGTCTGACCAGATCAGCAGTGCACGCGAGATGATCCACGGCAGCTACGTGTCGGCCGCGCATAGCGGTCTCATTGGTGTGCACGACATTGACCAGCACATCCACCACCTCGCCCAGCAGCAGCAACTCCACTCTTCCGCCGGCACGCCACAGCTTATTCACACGTACCCGTCGCATGTGCAGCACCACATGCAGGTCCAGCCGCAGCCAGGACACTCTGGACAGCATGCGGGCCATCCAACCCAGTACGTTGTTCTCCAGCCGCAACACATGCAGCGCGGCTTGTCCGAGCATCCGCTCCACTACATCTACTATGCTGCGACTGGCGAGACGCCGTACGGCGACGCGATACACCCAACCCTGCCACCGATTAGCGGGGTTCCTGGCGGTATTGGCCCCATGCGTCGCCAGGGCAAGCAGTCTGCCCTTGCGGCCATCAGCAACCCGTACTCGGCGGCTGCTCTCAATGCGGCTGCTGTGGCTCGCCATCGCAGCAAGATGCCTGACGCGACTGCTTCGCTCATGGCTGCTATCGACGGCATGGCTCTGCCTCGCAAGAAACGCGACCAGGTCAAGTCTGCTTGTGGTGAGTCTACTATCCATTCCACTCGGCTTGCCCATTGCTCCTGTCGACGCGGCTGACCCAGGCTGTTGCTTGGCAGTCAACTGCCGCAAGGCTTGCAAAAAGTGTAGTCACGCACGGCCTTGCCATCGCTGTGTCCAGCACGGGCTGCAGGACTCTTGCTATGATGTCGCTCGCAAGGATCGTGTCAAGCCTAACCAGGTCAAGCGCAACATGCCACCACCCTCTCCAAACGGTGAGCGAAGATGGCTGCTTGTTGTGAGCAATGACTGGCAGCGGGCTCTCTCTGACCCATGCTTTCTATCGCTCGCTTTGGTCTCTTGCTTCTTCAGCTGGCAATGGCAACGGGAATCCGTACATGTCGAATGACTCTGGCGCTTCTGGCTCCTACCCGCAGCAGCAGTTTGACGATCAAGGCAACTCCAACCCGTCGTCATCGCATGTCTCGGGCTCTGGTTCGGGACCTGGCGCCGTTGATGCTCTGCATCAGACTGCGTCGCAGAGCCAGCCGCAGCATCGCCAAGCGCATGGTGCCACAACGAACGCGTCTGTGAGCAGTTGCGACGACGCCAATGCGGATGACAACAGCGACGACAATGACGAGAACATGATGACCGAAATGGCAATGCTGCAAAGTCCAACAGCCATGACCACTGCCACAGCCACTGTACAAGACCAGTCGCTGCTCAGCGGCGTCGACATGCTCGCGCTCATGCGTCGCGCACCAGCAGTCCAGTCTGATGACAGCTCGGCCGAGCACTCGCGTCGCAACTCGCTCTCAGAAACTGCCGGCGCCATCAGCCTTCCGCCGCTCATCAGCTCTCTTGATCCTTCCAACGGCCATGTGCGTCGCTCCAGCATCGACATGCTCTTCGTCGACCGTTCCTCGCGGCCATCCAGCCCCGGTGCATCAGCCTTTCGTGTTCCGCCCAACATGTCGCTCATGGGCATCAGCCTCACGCCACCGGCATCCACATACAGCGGCAGCCACAGTCGCAACAGCTCCCTGGATCTGCCGAGCTCGACGTTGATGAGTCTGCCACCCAACACCAAGCCGCACTATGGGCACATGGTGACGCCCCTGTCGACTCGCACGTCGTTTGCTGCTCCGTCGGCGACGGGCGACCAGCTCGGCGGGTTCAGACAGATCTCAGCGCAAGGCCAGCACGCGACTGACGGATACGGCGTGCTTTACGGACCGCCCAGTCTGTTTAGCTCGTTCAATCCATACCTTGGCACATCGTATGCTGGTCTTGCTGGCGCTTCGTCGTCTTCGTCGGCGTCGGCATCCGCATCGGCATCCGCATCGACATCCGCATCGACATCGGCATCCCTGACGGCAGCCGGCACCAAGCTGGACGTGACCGACCCGTCGTCCCCGGCTGGTGGAACGAGGCGCCAGCGCCAACCCACGCTCGAGACTCTTATCGAATGATGCGTGTCTTGGCTGGCTCGCCGTCTCTTATATACCTCTGGGCTGTTTCCTTCAACTGTCTGATATTCATCCAACATGTTCGCGTCGCAATGCTCCCCTTCCCCAAGGACCTTCAATACAAACCACCATCAGGCATCGGTACTCTCGTTTATTGCTTTTGTATGCCTTTAGTGCGCCACAGACGCTCCTCGAGACAGCGAGGTGGCCGATCCAAGGAAAGGCATTGGCGGCGATCAAAGGAGGTACGTCAGAGCGAACGCAGCCGACAGGATGGCCCAGATAACCGGCGACACGGCAGACTGTGCCGAGTTGCCCGTGGCAGTCTGGTTCGGCTTGCTCGTTGACGTGCTGGTAGCGGACGCCAAGTCGGGACACCCGACAGCCAGATACGCGGCAGCGGTTCCCGTGCCGCCCGGCACCAGGATCCCCGTGTTGATGCAAGCGTCGCACGGCAGCGGGACGCTGGTGCCGCGGCAGCTTTCGACGCACCCAGTGCAGTTGTAAGGGGTGATGGCAGCGAACCCGCCGACGGGCGTCTGCGTCTTGAAGGACGAGAGACCGCCCGAGTTGACAATGGTCGCGCATTGGGCTTCGGGGATGCCTGCAATGGAGCAGTAGGACGAGCCGGCATTGCAAGTGCCGTCTTCGATGGTCGTGGTGGTCGTGCGCGTGGCCTTGCAGGACGGGTCGGTCCAGAGGGACAGCGTTGTTTTGGCGCTCGCCTGCGGTGCTGACGCGAGCAGCGAGAGGCTGATGGCTGCGATGAGCGCGAACTGGGTCATGGCCGGCGTGCTGCTGTTGCGTGAGTTGATGCGAGGCCGGTGCTTGCCAACGGGATGCGATGCGACGGGCAAAGCCACATCACGTCCGCCCCAAAGATGGAAAGCGCGATCGTGTCGTCGCTGGCACTGCTCGGCTGCCCCCACCTGCACGGCGAGGCCGACCCGCTGACGGCGCTGTTCCGCGGTGCCAACAGGGCGCGGCTGTGGGAGAGCGTCCTGCACTTTCTGCTGACCCAGGTCGACGACTCGCTCGTGCAGGTGCGCTGCGCTCTGCTGCCCGCCCCACCACCACGACTGTGTTGGACTGACGCTCGAGCCGTCCGTCACACACGCACACCGCCAGCGGTTCGCAGAGTGCTATCCGCCAAGAACCGCCGCCCACTCCAGAGAGTTCCGTGCGGCCGTGTACAAGGCACTGGAAGGCATCCGCAAGGCCCATGCGCTCAAGAGCGCGGCGTCGAGTGGTGCAGCGGCAGCGCCGTCGCCGCTCGCCCAACTCATGTTCCGCAAGTCGGACCTGGACGAGTTTCGTGGCGAGAGGTTCGTCTGCATGCATGCACGGACATGCAAGCAGGCAGGCAGGCATGCTGGCAGTGACGGCTGACAGTGCCCGCAGGTTTGAGCGTGTGGTGCTGGCGCTCTCGTCCGAAGTCCTCTCTTGCCGCATCTCGCGGCACAACCAGCAACAGCAGCAACAGCAGCAACAGCAGCAGCAACAGCAGGGATTCCGGCAACCGACCTTTCAAATGCCGCCGCTGTCGACCGACTTGCAACTCAAGCTGCTGCGTGCGCAGGTGGCCTTTCGGTCGAGGCGGCTCTTTGAAGACATTGCAGACATGCGCCATGGCCAGGAAGAGTGGGCTCGGCTTGCGTCTGATCTGGAATCGCAGGCTGGAGAGCTCCAGGCGACACTGGTGAGAGACACAGCATGGGACTGCGGCAACTCGGCATGGATCGGCTGACGCTGGACTGGATGAATGATCGCACAGGATGAGCTCAAGGTGAAGACAACACCAGATGCCATTGCGAGGACGGCTGCAGAGATCCAGCAGCTGCGAGAGGCGCAGGATGAATTGTCGGGTCGAATGTCAGAGACTGTCGACACCTTGATTGGCTGGCTCACCACACGATACGAGTGTGAGTCTATGGAGAGGCATGCTGGATATTCCTTGCTCCTGTATACTCAGGCATGAATGGCGTGGCAAGCAGCAATCACGCAGGACAAGATCAATGCATCACGACAGGACACGCTTGACCACGACGATCTGCGGCTCCATCCGTCGCAAGCCCTTGCACTCGAGATCCAGCGACTGTCGCAGCAGGGCAAGTTGCAGCAGCTCTTTGACATCAATGGACAGCTGGACCTGGCAGCACTGGTCGAGCTGTGGATCCAGCTGTATGGCCGCGAACGCAGTCGTTCCGGTCGATGGGCCATGGCTGGTGGCAATGCTCCTGTATCGCCTGGCGCATCGTCATCTTCAGAAGCATCGATCGCACAACAGCAACAGCCAGATCGGCCGGCTGTGCGCGTGTCACTTGCTCATTCTTGCCCACCATCCCGAGTGCCTCGATAGCCGCTCAATAGCAAACACGCGGCTCGTGTAAAGAAAGTATAAAGGTTCATTGTGCAGCCAGCCAGTCAGTAGTAGATGGACCGTGTCCGATGGATTGCAATGTGCGACATGCCAGCCTGGTTCTTGTATGCTTCGTCCCATAGGTAGAAATCGACAATAATGGGGTTGATGGTCATGTTGGCCGTATCCGGTGAGCAAGACATCTTTTGCTGGATGCGGCCAACCAACAGCTCGACCGCCCATATGGAGCATCCACGGATCTCCACTTCGTAGGGATGACCATACGGCAGCATGTGCTGTGCATTTTCTGCCGTGAGCTCAGTCTGGGATTGCGACTCTGAGACTGGCATTGAGTGGTATGCCTCGTGGCGTCTGAGCGTGTCCTGCAGCGTCTGCGAGTACTCGAGAATCCCAAAGTGCACAAGAGCCTGCATGTGCGTTCAGTGGCATGCAGAGTATGCATGTGATGGCTAAAGGCAGGCATGCTTTGCAATCGTACCTGCGGAACGCGGTAGTCGGCAAACATGGTGATGCTAGAAATATCATGGAACTCGCCAAACGACGTGCCCTCGAAGCACGCCCATAGATCAGCGACAAGGATCTGCAGGCGCTTGTTAAACCAGACACGACGGCCTTTGTACTCGGCGGCATCCTCAAACATGTCGCCGAAATGGTGCGTCACGATCTGCATGAGCCGCTGGCCGCTCTTGTTGGCTTGGGCGATGCAGTTGACAAAACGCCCTTGAAATTTCTGTCGATGCCATGCATGCGTCAGGGTTTCTGCATGCATTCCAGCTTGCCTGACTGAGCGATGGCTTGCACATACTTGAACAAGGATGCGGCCAGCGCGTTGCAGCATTTCGACGCGCTTGTCCAGCATCGGCATGGCATCGCTGGTGTCGGGATCGCTTGGACGGAACACATATGCCAGATCGTCATGCGAAGCCTCGGCCCAAAACGCGGGCGATGCAACGGGGACGCCTTCTTTCAAAGCGCGCTGGATGCTTGCACACAGGGACCAGTATCCCTTGTACGGCGTGCCTTCAAACACGACCGTGTGCTGACCCTTGCAGCTCCGTTCGTGCCAGAACGAATAGTTGAGGAGATCGATGAGAAAGATCCTGCCATTCCAAGCGATGTGAGATGTGAGGTGAGATGCGAGGTGCGATGCACAAGCTGTTTGCCATGAACGGATCGTACCAGTCGACTGTTGCTTCGTCCTTTGTCTTTGGATGCAAGGCGTTGTTGCTCCACTGCGCTGTCGAGTACGAGACCGCGTGCATGCTGGCGAGGATCTGGCCATCCATTCATCCGCCGCCTGTCAGCGAGCACGGGCTGGACCGAAACGCCACATCAGAGCCGACGCAGCGCTTACCGTGGTTGCCGCCGTGTCCAGATGCGTGCTGTTGATTCGCACATGCTCGGCATGCTCGGCCACAGATCCGGCGCTCGCCTGCACGCTCACAGGGCCGCCTGCCTGCCCCTGCGACCGCCCGTTTCCATGCCCCAATGCGTCCAGCAGCACCGGCACCGCATGGCCGTCCAGCGGCACTCGCTCTCCACTGCCGGTGTGCAATGCGGCCATGTCGCACTTGCCGAGCCAACGGTGATCTCTCGAGAAGCTCTGCGAGAATCGCCGACGGCCATGTCAACCATGTCTGCCACAGACCCAGCTGCGGCGACGCAGGCGTTTCCGCCCGTCGACCCGGCGCCGATGCGGTTCACCATCCAGGCCCGATGCTCCACAACCAAAGCACGAGTCGCCCACATGCGCCTCCCGCACTACACGGCACACACGCCCGTGTTCATGCCCGTCGGTACATCCGGCGTCATGAAGGGCCTGACGACCTCCCAGCTGCGCGACCTCGACTGCCACATCATTCTCGGCAATACGTACCATCTGGCCCTGCAGCCCGGCATGGATCTCCTCGCCGATCTGGGCGGGCTGCACACGTTCATGGGATGGGACCGCGCCATGCTCACGGACTCGGGCGGCTTCCAGATGGTGTCGCTCCTCAAGTTCTCCGAGATCACCGAGGAGGGCGTGCGGTTCGTGTCGCCGTTTGACGGCGTGTCGTCGATGCTGCTGTCGCCCGAGCAGTCGATCCGTATCCAGAACGCCATTGGCGCGGACATTATCATGCAGCTGGACGATGTGGTGTCGTCGCTCACGACGGGGCCGCGAGTAGAAGAGGCCATGTGGCGCAGCATCCGGTGGCTGGATCGGTGCTTTGCCGCACATGCAAAGCCGCAGCAGCAGAACCTGTTTCCGATCATCCAGGGTGGGCTGGACGAGCGGTTGCGGCGCATCTGTGTGGACGAGATGGTGAAGCGGAACGCGAACGGGTACGCGATTGGGGGTCTGTCTGGCGGCGAGTCCAAGGACGAGTTCTGGCGGACCGTGTCGCTGTGCACAGACCTGTTACCGCAGGACAAGCCTCGATACTGCATGGGTGTAGGGTAGGCACTTGCAGAGTATTTGGCGCATTGCAGCATTTGTTCTATGCCTATGTTTGCTAACACGGCAATCTTTTGGATGCGCATGACGTGCTGTCCAGATACGCAGAGGACCTGGTGGTGTGCAGTGCGCTTGGGGTGGACATGTACGACTGCGTGTTCCCAACACGCACAGCACGGTTTGGCAACGCGTTAGTGCGGACAGGTGCATTGAGGCTGCGGCACCGCGAGTATGAGCAAGACCATCGGCCCATCTCGGCCGATTGCGACTGCTTCACGTGCAAGAAGCACACGCGCAGCTACATCCACCGGCTGCTGCACTCTCACGAGACGGTTGCATGCCACCTAGTCAGCATCCACAACATTGCATTCCAGATGCGGCTCATGCGTGATATCCGCAGCAGCATCCTGCGAGACGAGTTTCCGGCGTTTGTGCAGCAGTTTATGTGGACGTACTACAAGGCAGGCCACGGCAAGCGGAATGGGTCTGAGGCAGGGTCGCCTCCTGTAAAACAGAGCGCGGGGCAGGATGGTGGGCAAGAAGCGGGGCGAGATGGCGAGCAAGATGGCGAGCAAGATGGCGAGGAGCACGAGGACGCCAAGAGCAGCCAGGGGAAGGCGCTGGGCCCCGACGGGTATCCCGTCTGGATCACCAACGCCCTGCGCAGCGTGGGCATATCCCTGCAGCCGTAGCCCGCAGGGGCAATAATGAAGCAAACACGCAGCCGCGGCTGTTTTCCAGACGACCCCACGGCGACCTTACCGCCGTCGAAAACAACGTCGCCATGATGATCAACAGACTCGCCTCTGCGCTCAAGGTGCGTCTGCGCAGTCCGCGTGGGAGCGTGGCCGGCGTAGCTGGAAGGCGTAGCTGGCTGGCTGCCTGGCTGGCATGGCCTTCTGCGGCATGTGCGCTGCCCGCCGTGCTGCTGGTGGCACGCCGCCAGCCCCGCCCCGCCCCGCCTCGCTGGAACTCACGGCCGTCGGCGGCTGGCGGCTGGCAGCAGGCGCATCAGCATCGACTTTTTCAACCGCAGACGGCAGCCAGCAGCCAGCGACGGGCCGTGCGCTGGGCGGCAGCAGCCCGCCGGCAAGAGGCGGCCTGTCTCACGCCGGCCCTGCACTGGCGTCTCACGGCACTCCAGCCAGCAGCCAGCCAGCAGCCAGCTCGCACGCACACGCCAGCAAGCGCTCCCCACAATCGTCGCTGTCCTTGCACGCACCGACTGCAGCCATTCGACCACGACTAACACGCTTGCCTGTCTGCCTGCCTGCCTGCTTGCTTACCTGCTCTGTGTCGCTCGCTGCGTCTGCCTGCCTGCCTGCCTGCCTGCCTGCCTGCCTGCCTGCTTATGGCGATCGATGGCTGGCGGCACCGTCCTGCTTCTGTTCTGCCCACACTCGCATTCATGTGCAACGACAGGCCCAGCCCAAGGCCGGCCTCGGCCGCTCGTTTGCGACCAACATCACCACCGTCCCCAAGCCCAGCAGCGAGACCGTCAGAAGCTCGTACGCCAACTCGCTCGCCAACGTGCCCGAGACCAGAATCACCCGTCTGGCCAACGGCTTCACCATCGCCTCCGAGTCCAACCCCAACAACCAGACCGCCACCGTCGGCGTCTGGATCGGCGCTGGCTCGCGTTTCGAGACGGCCAAGACCAACGGCACCGCCCACTTCCTGGAGCACATGGCCTTCAAGGTGCGTTGCCCTGCGTCGCTGGCATGTGTCCTGTGGCCCACGGCATGGCCGATCGATCAGGCTGCTGTATCTGCGAACACGGATCGATGCGGCATCTGCATCTGCATCTGCATCTGCGTCTGCGTCTGCGTCTGCATCTACCGTTGCCAGTGCAGCTGTGTCGTCGGACCGGCGCATACTCTTGCTTGCCATGTGTGTCTTGACAGTCGGCTGATCCCACTTGCAATCGCTCATCTGCGCTTGCCATCCAACAGGGCACAAAGTCCCGCACCCAGCAGCAGCTCGAGTCGGGCATCGAGAACATTGGTGGCCACCTGAACGCCTACACGTCGCGTGAGCAGACCGTCTACTACGCCAAGGCTCTTGCCTCGGACGTGGGCACGTCGGTCGAGATCCTCTCGGACATTCTCCAGGGCTCGACCCTCTCTGAGGACGCCATCGAGCGCGAGCGCGACGTCATCCTGCGCGAGGCTGAGGAGGTCGACAAGAACAAGGAGGAGGTTGTCTTTGACCACCTGCACGCCGCTGCCTTCCAGGGCAACTCGCTTGGCCGCACCATCCTCGGCCCCCGCGAGAACATCAAGAGCATCACGCGCCAGGACCTCACCAGCTACATCTCGGCCAACTACACGCCCGACCGCATGGTGCTCTCTGCTGCCGGCGGTGTCGACCACGACGCCCTCGTCAAGCTGGCCGAGAAGCACTTTGGCTCGCTCGCTGCCGGCACTGCCAAGGCCACCCCTCCTCAGGCCCACTTCACCGGCTCCGAGCTCAAGGCGCGCTTCGACAACCACCCGACCGCCCACCTTGCCCTTGCCGTCGAGGGTGTGTCGTGGACCAACCCCGACTACTGGCCCCTGCTTGTTGCGCAGTCGATCATTGGCTCGTGGGACCGCTCGCTCGGTGCCGCCTCGCACGTGTCGTCGCGCCTTGCAAAGAAGGTGCACGAGTTCAACCTTGCCAACTCGTTCATGGCCTTCAACACGTCGTACTCGGACACGGGTCTGTTTGGCATCTACGCGGTCACGGAGAACTTTGGCCACCTGGACGACCTCATCCACTACATCCAGCAGGAGTGGCACCGCGTGGCGATCAACGTGACGGACGCCGAGGTGTTCCGCGCCAAGAACCAGCTCAAGACGTCGCTGCTCCTTGCTCTGGACGGCACCACGCCCATTGCCGAGGACATTGGCCGCCAGATGCTCGTGTACGGCAAGCGCCTCACCCCGTGGGAGATTGACGGCCTCATCGAGGCGGTCACCACCAAGGACGTCATGCGCGTCGCGTCCCACTACATCTACGACCGCGAGGTGTCGGTTGTCGGCTACGGTCCCGTCGAGGGCATCCAGGACTACAACCGTATCCGCTCTGCCATGGCGCCCCTCTACTACTGAGCGGCGCAATCCTCGTCCCATACACCCACATCCCCCGCCCCTCTCCGTGCATCCTCCCCTTCTGCTCTGATCACCACCAAAGCACCAATATGACGATTCTTTGAACAACCAGCCATTCCACGCACGGCCTGCTTGATGAGTGCACGATGGCTGCCATAGGACTTGCAGAGGACTGCGCCATGTCTGCGAGGCCACAGCCGCACTGGCCAACCCCGGCCTCGTCCCTTGTGGGCACTTTCCGCTGAATCAGCGAAATGCCGTCGCGCAACCACAGCCCGTCGCGATCGCCGTCGCCGCCCGCCAGACGCAGCCGAGGTGGCAACAGCAGCGACAGTGGCAGCGACAGCGACAGCAGCAGAGGCAGAGGCGGACGCAGACGCAGACGCAGCGACGCAGAGGATGCCAGCCCGGCCAGCAGCAGAGGCAGGCGCCGCAGCCCAAGCGCCAGCCGCAGCCCTCGCCGTGGCGACCGTGCTGCCAGACAGCCGCCGTCAGACGCAGACGCAGACGCACCAGGACCAGCAACGGCACCGGTACCGGCATCAGCACCAGCACCGAGCGCAGGCACAGCAACGCTGTCGCTGGCTGGGCGGGCCTCGGGGGCATACATCCCGCCGGCCCGCCTGCGCGCCATGCAGGCCGCCATCACCGACAAGTCGTCCGACGACTACCAGCGCATGACGTGGGAGGCCCTCAAGAAGAGCATCAACGGCCTCATCAACAAGGTGTCCGTGCCCAACATCAAGAACATCGTGCCCGAGCTCTTCGCCGAGAACCTGCTCCGTGGCCGCGGCCTCCTGTGCCGCTCCATCATGAAGGCCCAGGCCGCCTCGCTGCCCTTTACGCCCGTCTACGCCGCCGTCATCGCCGTCATCAACACCAAGTTTCCCGTCATCGGCGAGCTGCTGCTGCACCGGCTGCTCAACCAGTTCCGCCGCGCCTTCAAGCGCTCCGACAAGCCCGTCTGTCTGGCCTCGTCCAAGTTCCTGGCCCACCTCGTCAACCAGCGCGTCGCCAACGAGGTCATTGCCCTCCAGATCCTGTTCCTGCTCATCGAGCGTCCCACCGACGACTCTGTCGAAGTCGCCGTCGGCTTCATGCGCGACGTCGGTGCGTTCCTCAGCGAAGAGTCGCCCCGTGCGACCCACGCCGTCTTTGAGAGTCTGCGCAGCGTGCTGCACGAGGGATCCATCGACAAGCGCACGCAGTACATGGTCGAGGTGCTGTTCCAGGTGCGTCGCGAAAAGTTCCGCGACCACGTCATTGTGCCCGCCGGACTCGACATTGTCGACGAGGCCGACCAGATCACGCACCGTGTGCAGCTGTCGGACGAGCTGCAGACCATGGATACCCTCAATGTGTTCCGGTTCGACCCAGAGTTTCTGGACAACGAGGCAAAGTACGCTACCATGAAGCGCGAGATTTTGGGCGAAGAGTCCGATGACGATGACGAGGATGGCGATGACGAGGGGGATGACGACGACGATGAGGAAGAGGAGGAAGAGGAGGACGAGGCAGAGACGGCTGCAAAGCTCAAGGAGGCGCAGCGCCAGCTCGAAATCAAGGACCAGACCAACACCAACATCACCAACCTGCGTCGCGGAATCTACCTCACCATCATGTCGTCGCTCAACTTTGAGGAATGTGCGCACAAGCTCATGAAACTCAACATCCCTCTCGAGCACCAGATGGAGCTGTGCAACATGATCATCGAGTGCTGCTCACAGGAACGCACATACATCTCCTTCTACGGCCTCCTGGCGGAGCGCTTCTGCCGCATCTCGCGCGACTGGGCTGCGTCCTTTGCACGCGCGTTTGAGGAGACGTACAAGACCATCCACCGCTTCGAGACAAACCGGCTGCGCAACACCGCCAAGCTGTTTGGGCACCTGCTCGCCACTGACGCGCTCACGTGGAACGTCTTTGCTATCGTGCGCGTGACAGAAGTGGACACCACCGCCTCGTCCCGTATCTTTCTCAAGACCATCTTTGCGGAGCTTTCGGCCGGCCTCGGTCTTGCCAAGCTCGCCCAACGGCTCGACGACAAGACCCAGGTCATTACGGTTGCGACGCCGGCCGGCTATGTCACGCGCGGCGTGTTTGACGGCATGTTCCCGACCGACAACCCCAAGAACACGCGGTTTGCCATCAACTACTTCACGACCATCGGGCTCGGTGCCGTGACTGAGGGTCTGCGCGAGCATCTCAAGAACGCCCCCAAGATGATCATGCAGCAGCAGCAGCAGGTCGAAGACTCGGACTCGTCGTCATCGTCGTCGTCTGACTCGGACTCTGACTCGGACTCTGACTCGGACTCGGATTCAAGCAGCTCGAGTGGCAGCAGCTCGAGCGGCAGTGATTCAAGTTCTGGTTCAGACTCTGACAGCTCGAGTGGCTCGTCCTTTGCATCGTCAGCATCGTCAGTCTCGGATCGCCGCCGTAGACGTGGACAGTCGAGTCGCAGCAGCCGTGGTCGCCGGTCGAGCCCTGATGCCAAAGTCAAGAAGGCTGCTCCACCACCTCCTCCGCCCGCTGCTTCCAGCGGACGCAACGGTGATGCTGGACGTCGCGATGCCAGCCGTGAGCGCCGTGATGGCCGGCCGTCTGAGACGCGCCGTCCTGTTGAACCGCGCAGAGATGACCGCGACTCTCGTGATGCTCGCGGCCGTCGTCGCTCGCCTTCCCGCTCGCCTTCTCCGCCGCCTCGCGACGATCGCAAACGCCCCGTGTCTCGTCGGTCGCCTTCCCGCTCACGCTCGCGATCCGTGTCGAGATCCCGATCCCGGTCAGTGTCTCGGTCGCCGTCGCCGCCGCCTCGCCGCGACTCGTACCGCGGGTCTCGTGACTCGGGTCGTGACCGTGACCGTGACCGAAATGACTACCGCAGACGCGATGACCGCCGTCGGTCTGTGTCGCCTGATGGCTCTGATCGCAAGCGGTCAAGACGTGACTGATGGTGTGCCTGCTCTTCGGCAAGGATGGTTGATGATGGCATACACTCGAATGAATGCAAAGTGCATGTGCTGGTTTTGCGATACTCTGGATATGTTTACCATTGTGCCGTGTCGGTATCTTGCCTGAAATGCTCTTGGCATTCGGCTTCATCTTGCTCCTGTTTCGGTCAACATTGGATTCTGTCCGTCTTGCAACTCTATCGCACTCGCTGCTATCTCCTCGCGACAAACACCGAACCAGCACGACCCAGCCGACAAACCAACACAACACAACGCACAATGTCGCTCATTGGGAGAACCGTGTACATTGACCCGCGTCTTGGCACATGCAGGATGCCAAGCTCTGGGTATGTGCGATGTAGCTGTCCAGCAGCGGTGACCTTGTCTGGCATTTGTGGCAATGGACTGTTCCCCGCCTGGTGCGATACTGGCTGTCTGTCTGCGTGTATCTGTGCCACAAAGGCGTGATTGACCTGGATTGTCCTGGATTGTTGTGATGCTGTCAGATGTGGACGTGGATGCTGACAGTGCCATCAAGCTTGACATGTTTGGCGAGGAGTCGCTCTATCCACTTGCTCGGCGCATGCCTTTCTCGGCGGTTGGCAAGGTACGCCTCCATACGCGTGTCCCTGTGTCGTGTCTTTGCATCATGCTCTTGTCTCGTGTCGTGCCCTGCCCGACCGTGTTGCGTCTGTAGAGTGGCCAACGCGACAATGTGCGACACGGCCAGAATCCATGCTGCGCCGCACTGTTGCTGTCTACTGCCTTGGAGTGCGCCAGTGTGCCGAGATGGCTGACTCTGCATGCTGCGCCATGTCGTTGATTGGCCGGTCTTGCTGTTGCTGTCTTCCCATGCTTGCCGTCGACCGCCAGCCTGACAAGCTGCTGGATGACTTGAACATTCCTGGATGGAACATGCTGTGCTATGACGGTGAGTGTCTGCTTGCTGTGTCCGAGACTCGCCTGCAACGATGCCGACTGGCTGGCTGATTGGCCGACTGTTGCGATGCTGGGATCAGAGCTCTTTCCCATGACGGAGATTGGGATCGTCTTTGACTTTATCTCGTCGCTGCCTGCAGGTCAGTCGAGTGCTGCTATCGATGTTTGCTGTTGGCTGTTTGCTGTGTAGTCGATCGTGTGAGCCTGCTTGCTTGCTTGCCGTGCTCGTTGGATGGTTGCGAGGATCGCGAGCGACATGCCACAGCCAGCAGCAAGCCTTGCGGACCAGACGCGGATCGGGACGGGATGCGACAGTGTCCAGCAAGACCAAACAGGCAGCATCCTCTTGGCGTGGTCGCAAGCGTGTCGGCTGCCGTCATCGACGCATCCTTGACCAAGCCACGACTGTCCGACTTGGTGACTGCGACGACTGGACTGGCATGGCTTGACTGACACTGCCTTGGAACTCCCAACCGAACCACATGCGAATGCAAACCTGGACACAGCGTTCATCGTCAAGTACGGCTTGAAGGTCGCCTTGATGCCCGAGTCGATGATGAGGCAGAAGCAGCACTCCAGCACTGTCCAGCAACATATCAAGAAGCACAGCTCTGGCAGCATGGCTCAGGTGAGTGGCAAGGACAGACCCACTGGACAATAAACCTTGTATCTGCTTGGCTTGTGCTGGCTGTGGCTGTCTGCTGCACATTCTGCTGCTCATGCTGAACGACTTGCGCTGACTGACGGATGGGTTTCATTGGAAGCACACATCTGACCAACCGCAGGACATAATGGCGATGCTGGACGAGCCTGAGAGCAAGAAGGTCAAGACGGTCAAGACGGCCCAGATGGACCATGACCTCATGCTTGCTGGTGAGTGCTGGCATGGCTGGCCCTGACATGGCTTGGCCAACGATGGCTGTTTTGCAATGCTCGGGAAACTGACGCTTGTTCGCGACGCGCCAACTCCGACTCGCGTGGCAACACCAACCCCGACAGCACCAAGTCCGTGCAAGCGTCGTCGCGAGGACAATGACGACGACAGCGAGGCAGACACGCCTCCTCCAGCCAAGCGCCAGCAGTCCGATGCCAGTGCCAGCATCCGTGACGACACCGCCACCATGCCACAGCCTCGCAGCATCCTTCCCAAGCCAGCAGGCAAACGTAAGCCAGATCGGCCACGCCTTGCTTGCACCTGCGCACACATGAACTGATCGCCATCCACGCACACTCGCGTCAGGCACCATGCCAACCGTCGGCAGACTGGAGTCGGCTTGTCCGACCAACGCCAGCACGTCCGGATGCCTCCTGTTCTCGTCCCTTTGCCGCTGATCGATGCACCATGCGTGTTGCTCTTGTCTGTCTGTGCCTCGCTCTTGCAATCTCTTGCCCTCACTCTCTTCTCTGCTGTCCCACTCTTGCCACTTCACCATTGCCCAATCTGTCTGACTTGCTAGCAGCCACGCCAACCATCAAATGAATCTCCTTCAGACCGACGTCTTTACTGAGCCAGACCCAGAGTCGACGCTTGCGTGCGGCACGGGTGTCACGGAAGGCATCGAGTCTGCGGCTGCTTTCAGATGTGGCGTTGTGAGCGCACTCGGTGGAGTTTGGATGGAGTCTTGATGCCACACACGGGCAGTACTGTCTGGCCGCAGCGCTCTCCCTGTGTTCCTCACGATGCGTCCAACACACACAAGCATGGTGATGGTGGATGTAGTCTTGGCGTCGCAGAGACGTTGCCGCAAACCTGTCTGTGCGGCGCTTGTGTCTGCGGCACCGAGTTTGTGCACTTGCGAGGCGTTGAGCCGCTCAATTTGCGCGTCGCGGCCGGCCAGATCGGGCAAACACAGGGTGGCACCAGAGGCTCACCGAACGAGCCACGCGATGAGCCCGTTGTGCTCATCGGTGCACACCTCAAAAAGAACGCCTTGCCGCTCTCGGCTCTCGCCCGAACCCATCGTCTCCGTCTTCTTGTCCATACGGCCCGCATGCATTCCCCCCTCGTTCTCGCACTCGCTGCGTCTGCTCTCTCTGTCGTGTCGGCCCTGCCGCAGTCGTCGCCTTCGCCTGCCAGCGCGGGCGGCGTTGCGTCTTGGATCGCCTTTCAACCGCCCGTCGTCACCATCGACGACCTGTCGACGACAAACAACTCGTTCAGCCTGAAGCTCACCTCCAAGCCCAAGGGCCCCGTCGTTGTCTACTTTGAGAATCCCTCAATCTCGTTCTCGGACTGTCTTGTCCGTTTCGACCCTGACAACTGGAACGCCACCAAGACCATCAACGTCACACCGATTCCCGTGTTCGGCCAAAACGTTGCCAACGGCACCATCCCGCTTAGCATCCGCGTGCACGCTGCTGCCGAGGCAGATCCGTTCCACGACGCAGAGGTTCTGCTGCCTGCCAACCGCAATCCTGCCGCCGGCGGTGTGTGCTCGAGCATTGGCGACCCCCACTTCAAGGTGTGTGCCCGTCATCTGACCACATCCATTTGGCGTCGTTGTTGTGTTGTACGCGCTCTCCTGTCTGTGTGTCCAAGACGAGCCCTGTGTCCTGCGTCTGTGTCCTGTTGCTGACACGCCGTGCATTGTCTGCCTTGTCCTTTTCATCGTCTGCAGTCGTTTGACGGTCTGTCGTACTCGTCGCAGCCAACCGGCAACTACCACCTGGTCAAGCTGCCTGATCTGAACGTGCAGCTCGTCCAAGAGCCCTGCGGCTACAAAGTCACGTGCAACAGAGCCATCGCTGTCCGCTACGGCTCGTCCATTATGGTCTACGACATCCGCGGCCCGGCTCAAGCCAAGTACCAGATGACGCAGGTGACGCCCAACAAGGACGGTCTCATCTACGCTGCGCCGCCCAAGAACAGCAGCATTGGCCTGCACACCATCACCACGCCGTGCGGCTCAAAGATCACCGTGTCGCACACCACCAACTCATTCACGCGTCTCGATGTGACGGTCCACCTTGCCGGTGGCAACGCCAACGTTGGCGGCATGTGCAACCGTCTGCCTGGCGAGTCGAACCAGAAGCTGAAGGAGTCGACTGGCGGCGAGCGCGACCCCAAAGTGCCAAAGGAAGTCGACGCCTTTGTTGCAACATGGAAGGTTGGCAATGACGAGGACCTGTTCAGCGGCAAGAACAACCAGACAGCCAAGGACACAACCCCGATCAACCAGTGCAAGATCCCCGAGATCCCCAAGGTCGTGATTCCCCAAGCGAAGCCGTCGCCTCCTGCGCTCCCGACATACACGCCTCCTGCTGTGACCGAGGCTGTTGCTGCCAAGGACGAGATTGCTGCCACCACCACCACGACTGCTCCTACCACGACGACTGTTGCCACTACCACGACGACTGTTGCCACCACGACGGTTGCTCCCACTACAACGGTTGCTCCTACTACGACTGCTGTGCCGGCCACCTCCACGACGACGACTGTCGCTCCCGTGTCAACAACGACCGAGATTGCATACACGCGTCCGTCGCCGCCGGCCGTCTTTGAGGCCGAGTGCGAGTCCCACTGCAAGCGCCTGTTCACCGTCCCCGGCTGTGACAAGATTGTCGATCCGTCGTTCCACATCAACGCCTGCATCCTCGACGCCAAGGCGACCGGCTCGTACTCGTTCACGGAGGGTGCCAAGACGGCGTACCTCGCCCAGTGCCACACGCAGACGACGTACATGGAGCGCGATGCCAAGCCCGAGATCATCAAGCAGGCCGAGACGATCCAGAAGGACTGCGGCTTTGGCAACAACACGTGCATCAACAAGTGCTCTGGCCACGGTGTCTGTGCCGACTATGGCTGCGCGTGCAACCCGGGATGGGGCGGCGTGGACTGCTCGACGGATCTCACCAAGCGTGTGCAGTACAACATCGAGACCAACACGTACGAGAAGAACGTTGCACCGGCTGTTGCTGACAAGGGCGTGTACGTGGAGGCCAAGAAGCCGGCGGCGTACAAGCCTGTTGAGACGCCTGCTGCCGAGATTGCTGCTTACAAGGACACTGATCTGCCGACGCCTGCTGCGTACAAGCCTGACGAGACTCCTGCTGCCGAGTCTGCCGCGTACAAAGACGCGGCTGCACCCGTGCCTGCCAAGGAGACGCCTGCTGCCGAGTCTGGCTATGCCGCCTCCAAGCCCGCCTCGGAGACGCCTGCCTCTGAGCCGTCTGGTGGCGCGTACGAGCAGCCCATCGTCTCGGCGGCGTTCTCACTCTCGCCATCGTCTGCCATGGCGCTTGCCCTCGCCTCGATTGCAGCTGCAATGCAGCTCATGTAGCCGATCCGTCCACCATCATTCCAAATACACTCCAGTGCACGCCAGTCCTTGCATATGCAAACACCGTGTCCATCCTGCTATCCAGTCGCATCCAATGTTCATTGGGCGGCATGTTGGTGGCTCATTGTTGCCCAAACACACCGTCCTCGGCCTTGACTTGATCGGCATCTCCATCTGCGTCATCGTCGTCATCATCGTCGCCATCGTCCTGGCCCGGCACATAGTCCTCGTCGTCGTCTTCGTCGTCGCCAGCCGTGCCCTGTTCGCCAGTGGGCATACTCACAGCTGCCGGCAGCTGTGCCTCCATCTGTTGCTGGATGTTCTGCTGCATCTGCTGCATCTGCATCTGCTGCTGCTGGCTCTTGGCCCGTTGTTTATCCAGCCGCATCTGCTGTTCGAATTGCTGTTGCTGGATCTGGCGCTGAAGCATCTGCTGTTGTTGTTGTTGTTGCTGCTGCTGCTGCTGCTGCTGCTGCTGCTGCTGTGATGCACCTGCCAAGGCCACTGATCCTGCCTTGAGCGCGTTGGATGGCACAGCGGCAGCCACGGGAGCCGTCATTCCCCCATTTGCAGACTGGTCGATGCGATCAGGCTCAGACTCCATGGCCGCAGCTGGGGTGGCTGCAGCAAGGGCAGCCCGACTCGCCTGCCGGCCGCTGTCTCCTCCCGCAAGAGCGACGCGCTGCTTCATAATATCACGCGACATGGACGTGTCCAGCACGCTGAAGCCCGGAAGCGTGACGGGCGGTTGGTTTGGAAGGAGGCCGTTGCTGCCGCTGCTGTTGCTGCTGATGGCTGGTTCCACTTTGACAAACGGCGGCACGGGAATGTACTTTGCCGAGTCGGGCTTGGTGTTGCTCGGGTTGGGGTCCGTGATCATGACGGTTGGAGGCAGTGCGTCGATAATGGCGTCGGGATTTGACGGGAACGGACCCTTGAAGGCGGCCGGTGTCTGCGCAGATGATGCGTTTGGCAATGTTGTTTGGGTCTGTGGTTGTGAGTGTGGCTGGGACTGCGGATGCATGTGTGCGAGTTTGGGAGGGTATACGATGGGCGAGACGTCTGGCACTTGTATGGGAATGCTCGCGTGTTTCTGGTGCAGGCCAGCCAGGAGTGAGTTGTGCGATCGTGCGAGAATGCGGCTCCCACGCGTTGCTTACCACTGTCTTGAGGACAGCATCGGCCAGGGTAGCAAGGTATGTCAGGTTGGTCTGCAGCCGCTGCTGGTAGATCCTGTGCTCGGGCTCGCCGATCCAGCCATTGTTCTGGTACTCGACCAGGATGCGGATCAAGTGCTTGTTGATGTCGAGGATCTGCACGCACAGAGCGCCGGTCAGCGCTTGCAGCAGCGGAGCGAATGCAGCGTGCACGGCGGGCTCACCGAGTCGACGACCGCATGGTTGATCTGAGGCACAGTCACGGCAGCCTCTGGCGTGGCCGTCTTGGCAGGGGCCGGCATCGGTGTCGGAGCGGGGGCAGGGATGGACTGCGCGTTGCTCGCCTCTTGCTGGGGCTGCGGCTGCTGGGCTGGCGTGGACGCAGCTGCAGTCGGGCCGGCCGAAGCAGCAGACACAGGCGCAGACGCAGACGGAGCAGGGGCAGCACCGCCCGAGGCCGACTGTGCCATGAGCAGGGCCTGCTGGACTTGCTGTTGCTGTTGCTGTTGCTGTTGCTGCTGCACTTGCTGCTGATGCAGCCGGCGCTGAAAGTCCGACTGCTGCTGCATCTGCTGCATCTGCTGCAGGTGCTGCTGGTGTACAAGCTGCTGCTGTTGCTGCTGGAGCATCAGAAAGGCCTGCTGATGCTGGTGCTGCTGCTGTTGGTGCTGTTGCTGTTGGTGCTGCTGTTGTTGGTCGGACACCATTGCCGACTTCCCGGCAAGATCGACGAGGGGGGGTAATTGATTTCGTTCCCATTGAGCACCCTGTGCCGGCACCTGATTGGTCGGCTGGTTTGCCTCGAATTTTGTTCAATTTGGCATCCAATTTCCAATCTTTTTGATTCCAATTTCATATTCTTGTCCAGATTCCCAGTCACTCTGAGCTGTCTGCAGCCGATGCCTTCTCAAGTCGTGGTCGCTTTGACGCTTGCTTGTGGACTGATGAGCCTGTCCAAGGGGCAGCAGTTGGTTGCGTGTTGGTAGTGTCACGAAGAACTGTCCTGCTACTGCCTGTTGCGGCTGTTGGCCTTCTGCGTCCAGTCGGCGCACTTGTGCGTGCTGCTGGGGCTGCCTGCTGCAATGTCCGAACGACCGACGTCACAGCCGACACAGACGCACTGGCATCTGCTGCTGGTATCTTCCGCTTACTTGACACTCTTTGGCGGCTGGCTGTTGGCGTGGCAGCTACAGCAACGGTTGGCTCTCCAGGCTCGTCCGCAACGTCCTAGCCGTCGTCGAGATAGTCAAGGCACACAGTGTCAACAGAGTCGCAACTGTTGACAGCCATCACACAAGAGGCAGTCGAGCTCACCAACAAGGACATGGATGGATCACTCGGCGGATGGTTGAGCTGCCGCGTAACGTCGAGCTGCTGTAAGGCCTCGCGCTTGGCTTGGTCTGACTTTGAGAACTGTCAAGGCAATACACACAGAATGCCTGCAGCAATCCTGCTCACACATGTCAACCTCTGTCCAGGCTGCCTTGGTGTAGACAGCAAGGTCACAGCAACAAGTGTCTTTGCAACAGCCAGCAGCGCAGGTGATCAACATGTCATTCATTCAAGGCACAATGCCGTCGCACCCCGTCATCCACAGCCAACAGCCACGCCCACCTGGCTTGTCAGCATGCCCGCGAATGCAATGACGAGCAGCATGCGCAGTCTCAGTCAACAACAAAGGGCTGATCGACTGCAGTGTTAGATTATTGTCTGTTGGCTTTTCCAATTCTGTGTCTCGCGACTCTCCCTTTCCCTTGCTGTTCTATTCAATTGCCTGTCACAGACGCTGTCGCCTGACAGCTCTTCCCTTGCTGTGCCAGTACTTCTAGAATACACATTCATTGCCTGTCACAGACGCTGTCGCCTGACAGCTCTTCTTCCCTTTGTCTGTGCCTCAGCCAAACCCGCAGTTCCCTGTGCCTTCGCCGCACTCGAGCAGGAACTCTGACAAGAACAGCCTGTAGAAACAACTACCTCGCCGCTCGCGGCACCCACCGGCCGTCCGGCCTGTTTGTCGCTTGCCGGCACCGACCGGTCGCCCAGCCCCCACGTCCTTTGTGACATCCACCTCGTCGCTTGCGGCGCCTACCGCTTCCTCAGTCCCTACACTGCTCTCTTCGTGCTTCTCGTCACGCTCAGTGCCCACGCCATCTCTTTGTTGTCTCGCACCCGATCTGCTCAAACATCTCGCCCTTTGCCCACAGCGCGTCTCCGATCCACTTTCTTGACATCCCGTCTCTGATTGGTCAATTTCTCCGATCCTCTTCCTTGACATCTTGTCTCCGATTGGTCAATTTCCACCGCGACCACTGCTCAGCCTGACGCGTCTCCAGCCCCCACATCGCACCCTGCACGGCCCAGCGACCACTGCTCCGCCTGCTGCGTCTCCAGTCCACCTTTACTACATCCTCCTCGTCGCTCGCGGCGCCTACTGGTTCGCCAGTCCCTACACTGTTCTCGCCGTCCTTCTCAGCGCGCTCAGCCTCCACCGGTCTCCCGGCCCCCACGTCCTCTGTGACATCCTCCTCGTCGCTCGCGGCGCCTACTGGTTCGCCAGTCCCTACACTGTTCTCGTCGTCCCTTTCGGCGCGCTCAGCCTCCACCGGTCTCCCGGCCCCCACGTCCTCTGTGACATCCTCCTCGTCGCTCGCGGCGCCTACTGGTTCGCCAGTCCCTACACTGTTCTCGTCGTCCCTTTCGGCGCGCTCAGCCTCCACCGGTCTCCCGGCCCCCACGTCCTCTGTGACGTCCTCCTCGTCGCTTGCGGCGCCTACTGGTTCGCCAGTCCCTACACTGTTCTCGCCGTCCTTCTCGGCGCGCTCAGCCTCCACCGGTCTCCCGGCCCCCACGTCCTTTGTGACGTCCTCCTCGTCGCTTGCGGCGCCTACTGGTTCGCCAGTCCCTACACTGTTCTCGTCGTCCTTCTCGGCGCGCTCAGCCTCCACCGGTCTCCCGGCCCCCACGTCCTCTGTGACGTCCTCCTCGTCGCTTGCGGCGCCTACTGGTTCGCCAGTCCCTACACTGTTCTCGTCGTCCTTCTCGGCGCGCTCAGCCTCCACCGGTCTCCCGGCCCCCACGTCCTCTGTGACGTCCTCCTCGTCGCTTGCGGCGCCTACTGGTTCGCCAGTCCCTACACTGTTCTCGCCGTCCTTCTCAGCGCGCTCAGCCTCCACCGGTCTCCCGGCCCCCACGTCCTTTGTGACGTCCTCCTCGTCGCTCGCGGCGCCTACTGGTTCGCCAGTCCCTACACTGTTCTCGTCGTCCCTTTCGGCGCGCTCAGCCTCCACCGGTCTCCCGGCCCCCACGTCCTCTGTGACGTCCTCCTCGTCGCTTGCGGCGCCTACTGGTTCGCCAGTCCCTACACTGTTCTCGTCGTCCCTTTCGGCGCGCTCAGCCTCCACCGGTCTCCCGGCCCCCACGTCCTTTGTGACGTCCTCCTCGTCGCTTGCGGCGCCTACTGGTTCGCCAGTCCCTACACTGTTCTCGCCGTCCTTCTCGGCGCGCTCAGCCTCCACCGGTCTCCCGGCCCCCACGTCCTTTGTGACGTCCTCCTCGTCGCTTGCGGCGCCTACTGGTCTTCCAGTCCCTACACTGTTCTCGTCGTCCTTCTCGGCGCGCTCGGTGCCCACTCCATCTCTTTGTCGTCTCAGTCCAAACATCTCGCCCTTTGCCACAACGCGTCTCCGATCCTCTTTCTTGACATCTCGTCTCTGATTGGTCGATTTCTCCGATCCTCTTCTTTGACGTCTTGCCTCTGATTGGTCGATTTCTGCCGCGTCCATCTCACGTCCCACCACGGTCCTGATCGCATCCTGCACGGCCCAGCGACCTCTGCTCAGCCTGCCGCGTCCATCTCACGTCCCACCACCGTCCTGATCGCATCTTGCACAGCTCAGCGACCACTGCTCAGCCTGCCGCGTCTCCAGTCCATCTTACGTCCCACCACCGTCCTGATCGCATCCTGCACAGCCCAGCGACCCACTGCTCAGCCTGCCGCGTCTCCAGTCCATCTCACGTCCCACCACCATCCTGATCGCATCCTGCACGGCCCAGCGACCACTGCTCGGCCTGCCACGTCTCCAGTCCATCTCACGTCCCACCACCATCCTGATCGCATCCTGCACGGCCCAGCGACCACTGCTCGGCCTGCTGCGTCTCCAGTCCATCTCACATCCCACCACCGTCCTGATCGCACCTTGCACAGCCCAGTGACCACTGCTCAGTCTACTGCGTCTTCTTCACCGCCCACCCATGCTCAAGGCTTTTGACGTCCTCCGCGGATTGTCAGGGGGATGACGAGGCTTAAAATTTTTCTCTCCTTCTGCCGCCTTGGGTCCTCTTGGCCTCCTCGGCTAGGGGGGGGTGTTAGATTATTGTCTGTTGGCTTTTCCAATTCTGTGTCTCGCGACTCTCCCTTTCCCTTGCTGTTCTATTCAATTGCCTGCCACAGACGCTGTCGCCTGACAGCTCTTCTTCCCTTTGTCTGTGCCTCAGGTACTTCCTAGAATACACATTCAATTGCCTGTCACAGACGCTGTCGCCTGACAGCTCTTCTTCCCTTTGTCTGTGCCTCAGCCAAACCCGCAGTTCCCTGTGCCTTCGCCGCACTCGAGCAGGAACTCTGACAAGAACAGCCCGTAGAAACAACTACCTCGCCGCTCGCGGCACCCACCGGCCGTCCGGCCTGTTTGTCGCTTGCGGCACCGACCCGGTCGCCCAGCCCCCACGTCCTTTGTGACATCCACCTCGTCGCTTGCGGCGCCTACCGCTTCCTCAGTCCCTACACTGCTCTCTTCGTGCTTCTCGTCGCGCTCCAGTGCCCACGCCTCTCTCTTTGTTGTCTCGCACCCGATCTGCTCAAACATCTCGCCCTTCGCCCACAACGCGTCTCCGATCCACTTCCTTGACATCCCGTCTCTGATTGGTCAATTTCTCCGATCCTCTTCCTTGACATCTTGTCTCCGATTGGTCAATTTCCACCGCGACCACTGCTCAGCCTGACGCGTCTCCAGCCCCCACATCGCACCCTGCACGGCCCAGCGACCACTGCTCCGCCTGCTGCGTCTCCAGTCCACCTTTACTACATCCTCCTCGTCGCTTGCGGCGCCTACTGGTTCGCCAGTCCC
>JAHLKH010000156.1:0-67280 GCA_025526915.1 Entophlyctis helioformis | reverse complement strand
GTCGTCTTTGCCCGCTTCGAGTGACGCTGTGGCTCTGGCCAGTAAACTTGCTGAAGCCAACCACGTGGCTGTGGCTGATACTGCATGCTAAGAATCCAATGTGCTGCTTGGACTTGCCTGGGTGTGCACCAACCAACCAGCCATGCCCGCCGACATTGCCTGCGTCTTGTTCGAGTTCCATGACGGCTTACTGACGGTCGCCTCTGATGCTGCGAGCTGCAACTCATGGAAGGCGATCTCGCGTCTGTGCAGGCTGGCGTCGCATCTGGCAGCACGACACTGTGGATCTGCCCAGCGCGGCTCGTGCTCGTGGACGGCATTGATATCGTTGATATCGTTGATATCGTTGTGTTGTTGTGTCCCAAGCAAAGCCACAGTAAGAAACAGATCACCAGCCCATTGTGCCAGGACCACCTTTGAAGCCGCGGGACCTCCGTCAATGTCAGATGTGATCCATCCGCCGTAGAACGATCCCTCCTGCGACTGCACTCTCTCGCCGTCCACATAGCACTCGAATGGGTCTGCATAGAAGCTGACGCTGTTCTTGATGGCTGCGTATTTGCTGGTTGGGTTTGCATAGAACCATGCTGGGATGCCATTCACGTGCCGTGTTGGACCGTGCTGGTCGTCAGATGGGATCCCGTGGCACATGCAACGGGAGAGCAGCGCAGACTCACCGCGACTCTGGACCGTCCTGTTGCCGATCCTGATGTCGTAGTAGCTGGCGTGCCCTTCCACTCGCAGAATGTCTGGCGGCTGTTCTTGACGAGCACCGCCTGGTTGATGTCGGCAAGCGGAATGTAGTATGCTGCGAGCCAGTCAGTCAGTCAGTCGGTCAGTCGGACAGAGTGACGGACAGAGAGACGAGTGCGTGGCAGCACCGACACTCACTTGGAGGGTGCGACGTCTCGAGGATGCGGTGTGCCGATGTGGTGTCTGCAATGACCACGCCGTCGAGCACGACGCGCAGATGCCGAGCAGTGGGCTCGATGGCAGGCGGTCGCTGTTGGACGGATGCGCGGTGTCAGTCGAAGCCCGCCAGTGTGCCAAGGCAACACAGACAGCCAGCCAGCCAGCCAGCCACACGCACCGGATAGTCCCACACGCTCTCCCGCTTGGCACTGGTCATGACGAGTCTGCGGAAAAGGGCCGTTGCCATCATGCAGACTCACGCGCAGGCCACAGGCAGGCACAGGCAGGCGCAGCATCCGCAAGCGCGATGGCCGAGCGCGAGCGCAGCGTGTTTGTCCGCGCATCACGGACAAACCCGTGAGTCACGAGCGGTGCGGATCCGCGGCGGTGATCCGAGTGCGATGGCTCTGCGCTCGGCCGCCTGGTCCCGCTGCTTGGCTCCTGAGCGGCAGCTGCTTGGGCTCGGAGGAACCCGCCAGCGCAAAATGGCGTGCTTGGCCGTGCGTGTGTGCTCGCTGGCTCGCTGGCTCTTAAATGCCGCCGATTGCCGCCTCGGCCGGCGTGTCCCAATCCGCCTGCCCCCCTCCCGCCTGCCTCTGTGCCGGCCCACCGTGTGCACCAGCCGCCTCCAGCAGCACCTCCCAGCAGCAGCCAACGAGCCGCACGCACCGCCCGCACGGACAGCCGCCCCGCCCCGCAGACACCAGCCCGCACGGACGCACCGCCAGTGGGCCGCACGTCGCCTTCACCGCCCTGTCCGCCCGCAGCCGCACCAGCCCCGCACCAGCCCCGCAGCAGCGGCCAATCGCATCTTCTGTTCTCCAGCACAGCATCCGCAGTGCCACGTCACTCTTCGCCTGCACAGCCCTGCGCAGCCAGCACAGCTGCCCTTATAAGACCGCCGCTGCCCCTCTGCGTCTACCAGCATCAACAACGTCACCAATAACCACCGCCAGCCCATGACCACTTCAACGGCACACCTGCTGCACCCGCAGCCGCCCTGCCAGATCCCAAAGTCTGCTCCGCAGCACCACCACAGCAGCGATAGCCACAACAGCAACAGCAGCGATAACAGCCACCACAACAGCCACACACCAACGCCAACACTCGCAGCCAGCCCGGCCTGATGCCCATCGACACCATCGAGTTTGCCCGCTTCGTGGCGTGGCTGGTGTTTGGCATCCTCGCCCAGTCGCAGCAGCAGCCGCAGCACCACGATCGCCACCTGCCGTCGATGCAGCAGCGCCAGCAGTCGGCCGTGCTCGCCATCCACTCGATCCTGCGCGGCTCGTCGAGCGTGGTGTCGCTGCCCATGGTGCTGACGTCGCTGCTCTACATCCACCGGGTGGCCAAGAGCCGAGTGAGCACGCCCGCCCACGGCGCCGAAGCGCACCTCTTCTTCATTGCGCTCGTTGCGGCCCACAAGGTCAACGACGACTCGGCGCTGCGGTGCCGCGCGTGGTCGAAAGTGACGGGCCTGCCACCGCCCACCATCGTGCTCATGGAGCGCGAGTTTCTGGGCAGCATCGGCTACGAGCTGTTTGTGGGCAAGGCCGAGTACCGCAGCTGGGTCGCCCGCATCCTCGGACTGGCGCAGACCTGGGACATGCACCAGCGGCTCGCTGCTGCCCGCAAGAGCCAGATGCAGCAGACGCAGCAGATGCAGCAGACGCACAAGGAGAGCCCCGTGCGCATCACCGTCACGCCAGAGTCGCAGAGCGGATCCCCGTGCGGCAGTGGGTCTCGCCTCACGCCGCCGCCGACTCCTCTGTCGCCAGTCATGCCACTGCCAGCGCCATCGTCGTGTGCACTCGTGCCGTCGCACACGTCGGCTGTACACGGCCACACGTCATTGCCGTCATCTGATCTCGCTCGTCCGTCCGTGTCGCCAGCATCGTCTGTGCTGCTGCCACCGCCACCCGCCCACGTCCAACCAACGCTGCCACCGCCACTCCAACTGTCCTCGCGGCCAGTGCTGCCACTCCCCGTCCGCCGCCCGTCGCAATACTCGCCGCCCTCTTCGACTGCGCTCTCGTTGGCACCGCATGCCGCGCTGCTGCCGATCCCCATGCATCCGCCCATCCAGCCGTCGCTCAGCACTGTGCGTCGGACCGTGTCGCTCGACGCGTTCAGCCTGCAGGCATCCGCCGCCGCACGCAAGCGTACCGCCGAAGAGACGGCCGCACCAGCTGCCGGCCTGTCGTCGTCGATGCTGCTGTCCACCACATCGGCGTTTGCCCATGCGTTCAAGTCGCCGCTTCCCATGTCGCCGTCCGAGCACGCCTTGCCCGACTCGGCCAAGCGACTGCGCATCGACTGATCCTCCCCCACCGTGTCTCTTCGTAAATGGCATACCCGCTTCTCTGTCCATCCCGTCCTTCCGTCTGCCCTTATTTATGTCTGCCAATACAGCTGGTTCTTACAGTATCACACCTTGCCGCATCCGATGCTTGGTCAGAGTCAACCGTGCGGCATTACGTTACCTTCCACGTGGCAACAAACCAAGCGCGCGGGTCTTCACATTGTTCCGCACCAGGTCTGCTCAAAAGGCGCGCATATCGCTCATTGCCATCTCACAAACTTCCCTCCAACATGACCGAGACTGCCGCTCCCACCCAAGCTCCCACTGCCGACGCGGCCGCCCCTGCGCCGCAGCAGCCTGTCCCGTCGCTCGAGGCCGCCTTTGGCAACGTCTTCAAGAACGCCTCGCTTGCCCTGCGTGGCTTTGGCGTGATGGCCAACAAGGCCGCCGTCGTTGCTGCCCAAGATGCCCAGGTGGTCGCCCACGCACTCAGCGTCGAGACCAGGCAGCTCGCCATGGCGGCCGCCCGTGGTGCACAGGGCCTCGCCTCGGACGCCCAGCAAGCGGCACAGGTGGTTCTGCAGGACGCTTCCGTGGTGGCCAAGGCGGCCGCCAGCGAGGCGCAGACCATGGCACAAGATGTCGCTCGTGGTGCACAAGGGTTCGCCACGACCGCCCAGACGGCCGCTGTCGCTGCGGCTGCCGAAGCCAAGGCTGTCGCGATCGAGGTCGGTGCCGCTGCGGCCGAGGCTGCGGCGACGGCCAAGGCCACGGTCGAGACGGTCGCCCGCGAGGCCAAGGTTGTTGCGTCCAAGGCTGCCGCCAAGGCGACTGCGGCCGCAAACGGCGAGCCGATGCTCCGCTTTGACGACGACGTGACGGCCGCCACGCCCGACGAGAAGAGCCAGGCCCATGGCCGTCGACTGCTGCCGTCGCCCCTGCCCAGCGACCCGTTTGTCGTGTTCACCCAGGACTCGACCGTCCTCGGCCAGCCGCTTGGATCGCGTCGCGTGGCCGTTGTGCGAAGCATCGACGAGGCCGCCACCCGGCCCCAGACGCTTGGCGAGGACGGCGCTCCTGTCTCGACCGTCGACGTCGAGGCGTTCAAGACGGCGATCCACTTCAAGACGACGGGCGGCAGCGAGGCCGACGCTGCCGAGCAGCTGGCGTTCCCGGACATCCAGGCCGACCGCTTCATTGTCGACATCTCGCCGTCGCACGCCCACGTGTACATCACGTTTGACGCCGTGCAGCGCGCCTTCATCATCAAGTCTGCCTCGGCCGGCCCCAACGACGGCCCCGTGGCGGTTGTCACCTCCACCACGGACGTCACGGACGTCGCGGCCGCCTAAACTCCCGACCCGAACCTCGAGCCTCGAACCGACCCACGACATCCACTCTTGTACTTTGCCATCTTTGTGAACATGACTTGCGCGTGTGCCTGTGCTGTAATGAATACCCACCATTATTCATTCATTGTGCGCTCCCTCTCTCTTTGTTTCTCCCTCTCTCTCTGTCTCCTTGTTTTTATGCTTCCACCATAGGCATGCACCCATCACGCTCGCTCAAAGAAGCCCAAAGGCAGGCATGCCCAGATGGTGCCGATCGTGCCAAAGATGACACCCATCACAAGAATGACAACCTCGACCAGGTACTGGCGCGCCGACAGCCGCCTGCCGTACAGCTTGAGATAGCACAGCTCTGGGAACACGACCGAGACCGTGAACGAAAAGAAGCTGCCGAGGATGGCCATCATGTTGTGGAAGCCGGGGAATGCAATCGCGACCGAGAGGATGGCCAGGGAGGCCAGCGTGCGTGTGACAAACCGCAAAACAAGCGGTGCCGTTGTGCCAGCATACAGCGATGGGAAGAGATGCGACATGGATCGCTCTGTTCAAAGGCAGGACTGCCGCGTTAGCAGGCAGGCAGACCATGCACCATCCACTGCTTGCATGCCACACCAGACTCACCAATCTGAGTGTTGATCGGTGTGATGGCAAGAGGATACTTGGTCACTGGGTTGAGCGCAACCAGCCAGATGGTCACCTGCGTCAGCAGCACATTATACGACGGCACCATTGGCAGGTTTTGCGTGATCTGCACCAACACGAAACGGACAGTTGTTTAGCAACCAATGCGGCTGTGCACACGCGTGTTCTGCAAGCCACACACCTCTTGCATCGTATCTGTTCCAAACATGAGATATCCACATGCCGCGACCATGATGTAGATAAACGTCGTGATCAGATACGTGTGGTTGACCAGCTTGCCGTACTCTTTTGGTGTCTCCATGTCCCGGTACAGGTTGGGAAACACAGAGTGGCCTGGTCATTGTCGACACAGCGAATCGCGGTCAGCACTGTTGCGCAGTCTGGCGTGCATCGCAGCGTCAGCAAACTCACCGCAAAACCCAGCCATGATGAGTCCAAAGGAGAGCGGCACAGGCAGCCACGACTTTGGCAATATGTCGGTCTCGGCCGGGACAAGCAGCGATCCAGGCGTCTCGTGGGTCGTCACGCCGTCGTAGATGATAATGACGAGCAGATTGACAAGGGCAATAATGCCGACCAGACTGCCGTAGGATGCCATGCTGAGCGACTTTGGGTAGGTAAACGGCAACACAAAGGCCACCATGCCGATCTTGACCAGCACAATGTCGAGCTGCGGGAAGAGTGCGACAATCGAGTCGGCCGTGAGAATCACGAGCGCGACACAGGCAGCAAACAGCTCGAGCAGGAACACGACCGTGATAAACGACCGTCCCGCAGTGCCAAACGCCGACTCGCCAAAGTCTCCGTAGGTGTATGCGAGCGGTGGTGGCCGCACTCCATTGCGGTACGGCCCAAGGCGGCGAGCGCGTGGACGTGCACGGCCCGTATGCGGATCAATCTCCTCGTCCTCGTCTTCCTCCACATCGTCCTCGTCCCCATCGTTCTCGTCGCCACCAGCGCCAGCGTTCTGCGCATGATCGCTGCGCTCAATCTCGTCATAGTCGGCCGCGTCGGGCTGCCAGTCCAGAACCAGCGCCAGCACCTTGGCCGTGTGGCGCGTGATGGCGCCAAAAAGAAACAGACACGCCAGGCCAACCACCCATCCAGTGACCTTGAACGAAAAGGGCAGCGTCAGGATGCCGATTCCCCTGTAGCAGCCATGCGTGGTCAGCATCTGACGCAGGATCGGCGGCCGGATGCGCGACTTACATGAGAATGTTGACACTGTTGAACAGCGTCTGTGCATACGTCGACTTGTGCGAGTCTTCATCAATGCCGTCGTCGCTGGCCGTTGTTTTGGGCACGAGCGGATCGTGCTCGGATGCATCCTGGCCGTCGAGAGCAGGGCTTGCAGACCGATGAGCAGCAACGCGGCCCGGCGTGGGAGTGGTCGGGCTCGAGACAACGCTTGAGATGGGCAGCGCGGCCGAGATGACGTCTGGCCCGGACGACGGACGGTACGGCTCGTCGTCGTCGTCCATAATGTCCAGCACATTGGCCAGCGACGAGGTCGGACGAGGCGGGCGGTCGTCGTCGCTGAACGACTGGCGAGACGATGCCGACATGCGCAGCCTGCTGCCACGACGACGCGACGACGACAGCGACTCGCCGGCAAACGAGCTGGCCGAGACATTGTCGTGCTGGGCGAGCATGTCACGGTCGAACTGGAACTGGGCAGCGCGCTTGAAGGACGACGTCCAGGAGGCGGCCGTCATGACCGACTGGCCCAGGTGCGACTGGCTGCCATGGATGCTGGGCGATTGGGTGCGATGGTGAGCGCCGGACCTGCCGACGATGCTGATGCTGCCGGGCAGCGACTGGCCTGGCATCGTCTGCGGCCCGGAGGTGGCGCCGATGTGGTAGGCGGCATTGCCTCTGGCGGGCACGCTGCCGTATCCAGCCCATTGCTGTTGCTGTTGCGGCTGTTGCTGTTGGTGTGGAGGTGTCGGCACAGACGCTGGCGTCGGCGGCACAGCTGGCGGTTGCTGACGAGGCAGGTTTGCGATACCGGAGAGGCCGCTGCGGACTGGCTGAGGACGAGGCTGCGAGACGGGCTGCGAGACGGGCTGCGAGACGGGCTGTGCGGCCGAAGACGAGGCTGATGCCTGTGCCTGTGCCTGTGCCTGTGCCGGTGCCGGTGCCCGAGGTGGAGCAGCAGGTTTCGGAGCAGCTGCCTTCTTGCCCATCAATATCGTCGGGAAACACGTGCAACGTTGTCAAGCCAGCAGATCCGCACATGGTAGCATGGTAGCATGGTAGCATGCTACCATGATAGCAATGGGGCAGCGATTGTCTTCATTGTCAGGGGGTGGCAGCCAGCTCGCTGATGCAAAAGGGCGGGGCAGACGCTCGTGTGCGATTACTTGTGGAGGCGGCACTTGACCTTCTTGCCAGAGACCTTCTCGGACGCAGAGAGGCTGAGCGAGTGGTCCTTCTCGATCGTCACGGTCACCTCGATGGCGCCGTTGACATCAAACGTGTTCTCGGGAAGATCAGACACGACGGCCTCGACGAGCACGGCGTTCTTGCGCGCCACGTCAGAGTCGCCCTCGTACAGAGCAACGTACGCCTCCGTCTGGCCCGCAGCAGAGAGGCCAAAGGCAAACACGCGGTGGACAGGGATGGGCGTGCCCTTAGGCAGCAGAACGGCAAATGCACCGCCGGCAACCTCGATACCAATGTTCTTGCTGAGACGGTCGGCAAGGACAACATCGTCGTCGACCGAGAGAGCAGCGTAGTCGAGGCTGCTGTTGTTGATGATGATTGCGGCCTGGACGGCGCAACCCACCGAGATGGCCTCGTCGGGCTCAACGTCCACGCGGAACGACGATGCGCCACCAAGCAGCGACTTCATGATGGAGATGAAGCGGGGCATGCGGCTGCTGCCGCCGACGGCGAGAACCTCGTCAATCTGCTCAATCGACAGCTTGGCGGCGCTAAGCACCTTGCCGACGGTCTCCTTGCAGCGGTTGAGCAGAGGCTCGGCAAGCAGCTCGAAGCGGCCGCGGTTGACGGAGCCGTGGAAGTCCATGCCGTCATAGAGCGACTCGATCGAGCAGGGAGCCGCGTCTTGCCGGGTGAGTGCACGCTTGGTGCGCTCACAGGCGTTGCGGACCTTTTGCATGGCGCGGCGGTTGTCCGAGATGGTGGCCTTGGTCTTGGCCTCGAACGTCTGGCGGATGTAGTCGACAAGCACCTCGTTGAAGCTGATACCGCCGAGCTCGGGCTCGTCGACCGACGACTCGATCGTGTACAGGCCGTCGTGGATGTTCAGGAGCGTCACGTTGAACTGCTGGGCACCCAGATCGAGGACAAGCGTGCGCTTGGTCGACTTGGACTCCTCCTGCTGCTGCTGGAGCTGCTGCTGCGACGCGGCAATGTTCTCCGAGGCGTACTGGAACGCGAGGGCGGCAGCAACAGGCTCGTGCAGAGGGTAGGCAGACTCGAAGCCGGCATCCTTGGCGGCGGCAAGCAGATCGGCCTTTTGGGCATCCTCAAAGTGCGGGGGGATCGAGATGACACAGCCGTCCACCTTCTTGCTCAGGAAGTACTCGGCCGTCTCCTTGAGCTTGCGCAGGTACATGGCCGTGACCTCGATGACAGAGTGGTACTCGGTCCTCTCGTCGCCATTGTCGTCCGTGAGGGTGACCTCGTACACGGGGACTGTGGGGTCTTGGGGCGAGGGCACGATGCTGAAGGGGTGCTTTCTGGACTGCTGCTGGACCTCCTTGTCGTCGAACCTGGGACACGGCGACCAGACGACGGATTGCGCAGACGCAGTGTACGCACGCAGGGAGAACAGGCGTTAGATCCGTGCCGGTGCGGCATGCACGACACCAGACAGACATACTTCTTGCCCAGAAGGTTTCTGAACTGGAAGATGGTGCCTCTGGGGTTGGCCATGGCCTGCTGGGCAGCCTGTGTGCCGCAGAGCTGTGGGGGCGGACATGATCCAAGCAGGGCGGCTGGCCGTGTCAGCAAAGGCGCTCGCGCAGGCAGGCCATGCAGCAGCATGCATGCCGGGCTACGCACCACTTCATGGGCGCTGAAGGCGACGTAGGAGGGGATCTGGCGGTCACCGTCCTCGTTGGCAATGGGCTCTCCACCCTTGCCGTCCTGTCCGCCGAACCGTCGACCGCCATTGGCAACGATGTGACAATCGCCAACGAAAAGTGCACGAGCCGTTCGGAACCAGCAACAGCGACCGAGCACACGGCACACGGCACAGCAGCACAGCAATGGTCAGCGATGCAGTCGACATGAGAGCCACGCAAGACACGAGCAGCGCGGAGAGTGTGCCAGTCTGGCCTGGCCTGGCGTCGTCTGGCCTGGCGTCGTCTGGCCTGCGCACAGCAGTTTGACTGGTGCTCAACCCCGCAAGCTAAGCCGCCAAGCCATGTCGCCGGCGTGCACATGCAGCAGCGTGCAAAGCGGCAGCGCTCGACGCATGCCGCCAGCCACAAGCGAACCGACCTTGCTGATGATAGATATGGACGAGTAGCCGGTGCCGAGACTGATGCCGACGATGATGGGCGTGGGCTGCTGCTCTTGTTCGTTGGCCGACGGCATGCTGTAAGTTACGGATACGCAAGTGTGGGGCCAAAAAAAAAAATCTTTGGAAATGCTCTGATTGGATTTTGAGTTTCAATTTTCGAACTCTCCCCAAAATGCACCAAGCGGGCGAGCGGCCAGCAGACGAGCGTCAAGAGAGCGAGCGTCAAGAGAGCGAGCGTCAGGCAGCGGCAGTCACAAAACTGCTGACAGCGGCGCCGTCATGGATGGCCAGGCTGCTTACAGCAGTGTTGCTGCAGCATACGCCGGAGCGAGCCTGCCAGATGATAGTCGCCCTGGCGTGGTACTACCAGACGCTGAATCCGCTCCTTGGCCCAGAGTCGTTTGCGCTGTTCGGCGTCCAAGGCCAACTGCTCATCAACGGCGACAGTGGCATCTCCGTGCTCCGCAACATGTCACTCGTTGAGGAGCTCATTGAGAGGAACGGCCCTTTCCTCAGTGACTTTGACGAGAGTAAGCGGTCATCGCAGCAACCAGTCGACGCATCGGCCGCTGAGCAAGTCGACCAGCCGCTGCCCAACCGCTGGGACAGGCTGCCAAGGGAGCTGCAGCTGCGCATCCTCCGGTTCGCTGGCCCGCTCACCCAGTTTCTGTGTGGCGACAAGCCAACACTTGCCGAGAGGAAATCCGCCAATGGAAACTTTAACACACTCGTGTGGTGCGATGCATTCAAGCTCGAGTGGCAGGGCGATCTGGCACGGCTGCCTTCATATTTCCAAGACCCATTTCGTTCCCACACTCCTCGTCCGCACCGACAGTATGACTTCTTCTTCCACGAAAACAGCATGGACTACGTGCAGACTCGGTCCATGTACAAGCGGCTCTGCTTGGTGGAATCCGTTCGCTATCAGTTCTATTTGTACAAGGATCAAGACCGATCGGCGAACGTGTACGGCGATGAGGCAGTTGTCAACGGCAATGCAGCAGCTGGCAACGGAGATCAGCCCGCACTCAACGCAACAGTCGACGGTCTCGACGATCAGCTGCAGCAAGGCGTCGAGGCGCTCCAGATCAACCACGAGGACGGCCCTGCGCCAGTCGACAATCCCGGGGACGATCCAATGCCTGTCGATAACAACGAGCAGCAGCCAAACGAGCAGCAGCCAAACGAGCAGCAGCCAAACGAGCAGCCAGAGGAAACGCCTCTCAAGCATACCATGGATGAGTATCGTTTGATCCACATCCCGATGCGACACTGCTGGTTCGATCTGCTGGACTTTGACCTCTCCATCAACATGGCGCGCGCTGCCATCGAGTTCGGCTACACCGATCTCCTCAGGCATCTCATCTTCGAGCGCAAGTCGGTCGATGTGCGGCGTTTGCGGCTCATTCACGGCTATATTGACGATCAGTATAGCAACCATAACCGCAATGTCCTCGTGATGGACTATGCAGTATACTGCGGCCATTTCGATGTGCTCAAGCTGCTGCACGAGGCAGGCAGCGACGCGTGCTCGGACAATGCGATGGACTGGGCAGCAATGGGTGGGCGACTGGACATGCTGGAGTGGCTATGGGACAACACACAGTTGGAATGCACCGAGTGGGCGATAGTATGGGCGGCAGAGGGCGGGTTCCTGGACGTTGTCATCTGGCTGCACGACCAGGGATACCAGGGGACTGATGAAGCAATGGATCGCGCTGCTGGTTGTGGACGAATGGCAGTGGTGCAGTGGCTGCACGAGTATGGATATGGATGCACGACCAGGGCGATGGATTGGGCTTTGCAGTATGGGCACTACGACATGGTCAAGTGGCTCCACGCCAACAGACAGGAGGGATGCACGAGCAGGGGATGGGACACTCTTGGCTACAAACGGTTGGATGGATTGTTGCAGGAGCCGCTTTCTCCACAAGAGAGCAAAGACGGGCTGGAGATGCTCGAGTGGCTCCACAAGAATCGGGACGAGGGATGCACGACACTCGCGATGGACCTTGCTGCTCGTCTTGGCGATCTGCCTCGAGTCAAGTGGCTGCACGAGCACGGGTATGGATGTACAACGGACGCGATGGACTATGCGGCTTCGAGAGGACAACTGGATGTTGTTGTTTGGCTCCACGAGAACCGTACCGAAGGATGCACGACCAAGGCACTGGATGGTGTCCTGGGTCGTCTGTCTGACCCTCGTTTTATGGAAGTTGCCGAGTGGCTGCTTGCACATCGCCAAGAAGGATTCACGCGCAAGGCAATCGATGACGCATTCGCGCACCGCAGTGCCAAGGCGATCCGGTTTCTCCTCAAGAACTGCCTCGACCGGTTGACGGTGCACGACCTTGCGCGTTTAGGGTTCTCGTTCATCGGCACGTTGACGCGTCTGCCGGCCACTCAGAGGACAGCGATCCAGATGAAGTGCCTGGAGGCAATGACGGACGCCTATGCATCCATCGCCGACCCGTCTGTGCCGCCTCTTGACGAGTCAGTCGCAAAGATCCCCGATCTTGGCAGAGTGCATTGGCGATAAGCGAATGAAAGGATGCAGTTGGTTCCTCATTCCCGTTCTCGTTGTTGCTGCCCGCCTGCCAACGAACAAACAATGCCTTTCCCCCTATCGAGCAACGCCTGTTCAATGAGGCAGAATCCACCGCATCGCCCACAAGTTGTATTAAAGATGCTGATGCACGGCAAAACAGACAGTCCTCGGCGACCTTGTGGCTGCGCAGATTCAAAGCCCGTTCCAGCTTGAAAAACACCATATCTATGCAACCACGGCTCCCTGGACGCGGCTTGGATTCATGATCGCTTGAGCGCTCTGCACAATGCGCAACTCTCGCCACCTCACTAGGCATGCATCGCTGTTTCCAGAGAGATCGCCGTTGGCACGAGATTGCTGCTCTGCCATGTTGCGCATCGTCTCTTTCAGCACCTGCTGGATCGTCCACACGGCCTTTTCGCAGCCAGCAGCAAGACCATCCATGGTCAGCGATGCTGCGTGGCCGAGGTGGCCAAGAAGGAGCGCTGCAAAGAGATCGCCTGTGCCAGTGAACGACGACGGCAGCTTTGCAAACGTGATCTGGAAGTGTCGGCTCTCGCTCTCTGGCTGCGACGAGCGCATGGACGCAAACAGATGCAGGTTGCCGGCGTCGCCAGCCAGCTCGCTTGACGTGATGATGGCAATGCGCGGCCCAAGCTCATGGATCTTGTCCAGAGCCTTGAATGCCGTCTCGACCGACGTGACGGCTATTCCTGTCAGCAGTCTGTTGCGATCGCATCGTTCGTCAGTGACACCACAGACACCTCTCTCAATCGGCAAGCAGCGCAACTCACTCGGCTTCGAATGCGTTCGGCGTGACAATGTCGGCCAGTCCCAGTAATCTGTCTCGGTAGATGGGGAGCAGCTCTGGAGGCACGTACATCTTGCCATTGTCGCCCATTACGGGATCGATAACTGCCGTCCATAGATCCAGGCGTCAGATATCCCAGTCGCATTACGAGCAAGGCTACGGCTGTCGTACAGATGGTGGTGTTGGGGTTCTTCTGCCTGATCATGGCAGCATAGGTGACGATCGTGTCCAACGACGACGGGCGGCCGACGTATCCTGCAGTGGATCCTCGCGTGAGCAAGTAACGTCTGTAGCAGCGCTGCGCAATCTCGAGCCCATGTACCAGTCAGGACATGCGAGTACTCGCTCAGGACGCCATTGGCTGCCAGACCCTCAAAGATGCCCTGCAGCTGGTCGCCCTCAAGCCGCAGACCACTGAAGCTCGGGTAGCCCGTGTGATTCGAGAACTGGACGGTGTTCAGTGGATCCACATCAAACCCAAGCAGCTGGAGGGGGAACGTTGCCGCCTTGTTGCCTGCCATGCCAAGCGGGTTGCAGACACACTGTCAGCTGACCCTTCTGTGGCATGGCATCGCATGGCAAAGGGGCTTGCCTACATAGCCGTGAGCGACATGCGACTGAACAGAGAGCACTCGGCGTGCCATGTATCTATTCACTTTGGTTGGAACGACGACACATATTCGACAACACGGAAGACGGCCACCATACAGACACCCGACACGATGCCGACCGACGAATCAATCAGGGCCGTCACAAGCAGTGTTGCCAGCCATACCACAAACTCTTCGCATATCAGCAAACGAGTGGCAAGTGGGATCTGCTTGTATCGATCCATGCGTGCCCGAGCCGCGAATGCAAGGTTGCTGTTCTGGTCATCACAAGGATCCTGCGCGCCATCTTGCTCTGCTTCCTGTGCCCGGACATGGACGGTCTTGACTGGGTGCATCGCACTCAACTCGACATCCGCAACCAAGCGATCCATGCTGTCGATCGCCTTCTGAAACAGGACGGCACCTTCAGAGACGCGACCCAGTTGCGGGATGATGGCCACGACAATCACAGACGACAGCACGGCCTTGGGAACACCCTCAAACGGCTTGGTGGCAAACGAAACAATAATAAAGACGTTGATGACCGCGATAAGACTTGCAAACGGCGATCGTGCTGATGTTTGTTTGGAGAGGACGGCGGATCTTGCCAGTCCACTTCCCGATGGAAAGCACGAGAAGAAGGACGAGATGATCTCTGCAAGCGCAAGCGACAGCAGCTCTTGGCGCACGACGGACGGGGAGCTTGGCTTGCTGCGGCTCTGTTGAGACGCATCGGATGCTGGTGCTCCCGCGTCTGGCGGCGGGTGAACAACTGGTCCCTCGGGGAACGCATGGACGACTGACAGCGAAGTGACATACGACACAAGCGCGATCGATATGACGCTCGGCAGCAGTGCAAGCACAAGCGAGAGTGTCTGTGCGGTCGTCGGTGGCGGTGGATACACAATCATCGTGCTCGTTGCTGTTGCTGTTGCTTCTGCTGCTGCTGACGAATGGTTGCGAAACTGCCATGGAAGAGAGAAGCCAGGCAGTCCAGCCTGGATGGTGCCAATCACAGCGATCCCCGTCTTGGACGGCAGGCTGAGACACGCAGACACGATGGTCATAAGCGCCACGACAAACAGCACGCTTGGGAACACGCTCTGCGGCTCTGGCTGGCTGCTGGATGGCGGCTCTTCGGCGGCTGTTGGCTGCGGCTCGTCTTGCCGAGTGCCTTGCTCTTGGTCGCGTGTCTGGTGACGCGGCTGGTTGGCATTGTGGGCTGCAGATGTCGACACGATCAGAGGCGCATACTCGCTCGGCTGTCGGCCGTCACGATCAAATGCACCAACAGCGCCGTCGTTGTTGCCACCGTCATGGCTGCCACCGTCATGGCTGCCTGCGGATTGCTCAAGATGCCGGCCATGTGTCGCTGTTTGCCGCGACTGCCGCCACGACCGCCACAGCCGCCGAAGTGCAATCTCGGTCTTTGGAATGGCGAGCAGTGCTGCAATCGACACGGCGCTGAGCACAGCCGCCATCCAGTTGGTGCTTGCGACATGTGACACAACCACGATCCAGCTCATGAACACGGATCCAAAGCCGGTCGGCATGGCCACGCGCAGTCCAAGGATGTTCTTGACTTGCGAAGTGAGGATGGCGAACGATGCTGCGGTTGTGAATCCCGAGATGAGCGGCTTGGGAAGGAGGCGGACGAGGATCTTGTATGACTGCGTGATCAGGAGAAGAGCCAGGACGATGCCGACGAGCAGCGCCTGCAGAGTGGCAATGCGCGTGATGTCTGGATAGAGGACCCACGGCTGCTCGACTGCAGGCTGTGATGTCGATGCTGATCCATTGATGCTGCTGCTCTGGCTGTTGGAGCTGTTGGAGCTGTTGGAGCTGCTGGAGCTGCTGGAGCTGTTGGACGGCACTGACGACGGCGCTTCAGGCAGACGCGACTCTGCAAACCACTTTGCGGCCGAAAGCACCGAGTCGCCGACCATCAGCGATGTGACTGCGAATGGAGCTGCAGCAATCCATCCAGCCATCCAGCCAGCCATCCAGCCATGCATGCTGTCGTCAGCCACTTGTGCAGCAGCTGTGCAAACCCGACCTAGCCACGATCTGTGCGCGAGCAGTCGATGGAAGCACGATGCTGCAGTGCACATGCCACTCACCCATGCTGACATATGGCGATTTGCCAAACACAAAGTACACAAGCGGCGGGATGCACGCCGTGTACAGACCATACACCGGCGGCATGTTGGCCATGACTGAAGGTCGCATGCGCCGCACAGATCCACAGCAGACGGAGACGATCAGCCAGTCAGCCAGTCAGCCAGTGGTGCAGCCAGCCAGCCAGCCAGTCGTGCAGCACGGTTGGCGGTGTGTTGGTGGATGTACCTGCGTATCCCAACGACTGCACCGACACGAGCATCGTCAGTCACAGAGCAGCAGGGCAACCCACACGCTGCCAGATCTCAGCCAGCACGCACTTGCGGTATCAGCAGCGTCGCAAGAGTGAACCCGGCAATGGCGTCGTCTGCCAGGTACGCCGGCCTGTACTCGGGCATCCATCGTACAAAGGGCAGCAGACCCAGGCTCTTGCGCCTCGGGATGTCGCCATCGGCATCTGCAACGCTCGTCATCGGAGGTCGGAGTGAGACAAAGTTCATTGCTTGACTTCCACAACCACAATAGCGGCAGGGTCCTTCTGCTTGGGCATGCGGAAATGGACGGCAAAGGCCACGGCCTTGAAGACGGCAACGACAGCGATGCCAGTAATGATACCGACTGCAGCATCCACAAAGGCAGTCACAAGGAGAGTGAATGTCCACACGATAAAGTCTTCCCAGATGAGGGCAACGTTGAACAGGCCGAGTGCGATGCTGGACAGGAACGGGTGCTGCTTCTCGTTTGGCTGTTGGCCGACGGTGACTTGCTGGCCGCTGGTGTCGGCGTCGTATGCAAGTGCCTTTGCGATCTTGGGCGAGACGGGCGAGACGGGCATCGAGCTGTGCGACGCGACCGATGGCGAGTCCAACGACGTGTCAATGCGCAGCGTCTCCTGTGCACAGACATGCTCAGAGTGATCGTCGCTGCCATTGTCGTCTTGGTCGGCAGCCTCGGGCTCACAAGGAACGGTTGAACGCGACTCGGCAGTCTCGACCCGTGCCTTGACAAACAAACGCCATCCTTCGGTGATGTCGCAGAAGAGCGACAGGATTGCCGCAATAATCACGGCCGAGAGCACCGGAGTTGGCACGAGCTCAAACGGCTTGGTGACAAACGACACAATCAAGAGCACGAGCACGACGGCAAACAGACTCGCAAACGGCGACCGCGTCTCGGTCTGCTTGGCAAGGACTGCGGAGCGAGCGAGCGCGTTGCCACCGCCAAAGCACGAGAAGAAGGACGAGATGAGCGTCGACATGGCAAGGGCAAACAGCTCTTGGCGCTCGTTGAACGCGTCGTCGTGCACAGGCAGTGTCTTGCTGGACGATGTCGACTTGGAGGACAGCAGAGTAGCGTCTGAGCTGTTGGTGGCCGTGCTTGCGCCAGACTCGCGACGGCTGTACTCGACCATGGACTCGGACTCGTCCGACACAATCGTGTCTGCAGGAAACGTCTGCAGCAGGGACAGCGAGGTGACGTACGACACGAGCGCAATAGAGATGGAGCTGGGAATGAGAGCGAGGACCAGCGAGAAGATCTCGCCGCTTGACGGAGGCGGAGGATAGTTGTACATGGCGGCCCTGGTTGCGTTGGCAGACTGCAGATCGAGAAAGTGCCACGGCAGCGTGAAGCCTGGAAGCCCAGACTGGATGGTGCCGATGACCGAGATGCCAGTCTTGGAAGGCAGGCTCAGGAGTGCAGAGATGGCCGTCAGCACCGCAACGACGAACAGCACGCTGGGGAAGACGCTGTGGATGGACTTGGAGTGGAACGCCTCAATGTCCTCGATGCGGATACGGCCATCCAGCGTGTGAACATCGACCGAGTCGCGCGCCAGCGTGTCGTCTTGGTCGGTGTTGTCAGTGCCTGCGGTCTTGGTGCCGCTGGTGGCTGATTCGGCGTCAGCAGCAGCCTTGGAATCCCGACGCGACATGCGCCACTTGCGCCACTGGAGACGCATGGCGACTTCAGCTTTGGGAATGAGCAAGAGGGCAGCAATCGCAACGGTGCTGAGGGCCAAGGCGACCCAGTTGACTTTTGCAATGTTGGCCAAGATGACGATCCAGCTCATGAACGACGTGCCAAGGCCGGACGGCATGGTGATGCGCAGACCCAGGATGCTCTTGACTTGCGACGTCATGATGGCGAACGCGGCGGCCGTTGTGAAGCCAGCAATGAGCGCATTTGTGAACAGCTTGTTCAGCAGCTTGTACGCCTGCGTGACCAGAAGGAGAAAGAGGACAACGCCAATGAGCAGCGACTGGAGGGCGGCAATGCGAGTGACGTCTGGGTATTGGATGTACGCCGGGACGTCGAGCGGGGCGGAAGTGGCATTTGCGGATTGAGGACCGAGACGAGCCCGCGCAAAAGACTTTGCGACGGACAGGACAGAATCTCCGACCATCAGCGACGTGACAGCCATGGGACCTGCGTGTGACCGACACATGATATGAGTCAGACACGACAGGACACGACGCGGCGAGAAGTGGCGAGATGCGATGCGATGCGATAAGGGCCACATGTGGGCAGGCTTACCCATGCTGCCGTACGGCGAGATGCCAAACAGAAAGTACAACAGTGGCGGGATGGAGGCCGAGTAGAGGCCAACAACGGGTGGCAGGTTGGCCATGACTGCATAGTGTGCGCGTTAGAAGGCCGGTCTGGAGGGAGACGGCCAGCGGGAGTACTCACCGGCATATCCCATCGCCTGGCACGGTCGGAAGATATCGATACGCCGCACGCACGTGCAGTGTCCACGAGGCCAACGGATGATCAGCAAGAAAATCGCATGCCATCAGCCGGAACTTCACGACAGGCAGAGCCTCACCTGTGGGATGAGCAGCGTTGCGAGTGTGAACCCTGCGATAATGTCATTGGCAAGGAAGCGGGGCGAGTAGCATGGCAGCCAGCCGACGATGGGCAGCATGGAGAATGCCTTCTTGGGCGGTGCAAGTTTTCTCCAGCCTTGCTTTTTCTTGTTGTTGGCCGTTTCTCCACTCGAGTTGAATGGCGACGATGGGGACGACGAGGGGATGAACGACATGGTGTGGTGTGGTGTGGTATTGTAGGGTGTGGTGGGGTGTGCGTGTGTGCGTGTGTGCGTGTGCGTAGTGTGTGTGGTGTGTGTGGTGTGCGTGGTGCTTGATGTGCAATCGATACAGGGTATGTCAGTATGCTACAACGCTCTGCACGGTTCGCTGTGTGTGGATTGGCAAGCACACACCGAGCGGACAGCCACTCTATTTATGCTTGGCAAACAATTCCGACCCTTCGAGTTGAGGGCGGCATACAAGGTGACTCTTTTGAATTCTCCGCAGATGCGCCACTTCAGTTGGGCAATCGCAACAGCGGCGGTGGCACTAGTGTCAGCATTCATTTTTGAGTGGCGTTGTGACCAAGATCGTCCCTTCCCACAACCAAACAAAGAAACGCCGCATGGGGTGGTACCTGGGCCGGTCGGCCAGCCGGGCTCGCAGAGCCAGCGTGGTCAGTGCCATCTGCGTTCGCCTCGTCGTCCACATCCGCGCCAAGTAACGGTCGCTGTTCATCAGCTGGCACGGACACAGAGGCACCGAGCCGTGCCTCGGCATTCATTGCTTTCTTATACGGCCTCGCAAACTCTGTGATGCGACACAACCACGATCCAACTCATGAACACGGATCCAAGGCCAGTCGGCATGGTCACGCGCAGTCCAAGGATGTTCTTGACTTGCGAAGTGAGGATGGCGAACGATGCTGCGGTTGTGAATCCCGAGATGAGCGGCTTGGGAAGGAGGCGGACGAGGATCTTGTATGACTGCGTGATCAGGAGAAGAGCAAGGACGATGCCGACGAGCAGTGCCTGCAGAGTGGCAATGTGCGTGATGTCTGGATAGAGGACCGTGCTTTCTGGATCGATGGTGTTGCAATAAAGGAATCGGCAATATGTGCACATCCTTGGTTGGGAATAAGTTCATTCGGTTGTCGAGCCGTTCAGTCGGTTGTATGGACAATAGCAGGCTCACGTGTCTCGGACGGCTTGCGCCAGTCGGCCACATAAGCCACGGCGCGGAACACGGCAACAAGGCCAATGCCGACAAAGATGCCATACGCCGAGTCAACAAACGCGGTCACGAGCAGTGTGATGAGCCAGACGACAAAGTCCTCCCAGATCGTCACGACGGTCAAGACACCCAGTGCCCCTTGCGACAGGAACATATGCGCAGCAACTTCGTGGGCAGAGTCGTTGGCTGTAGTCGTACGCGCCACCATGCATGCCATGTCGCTGCGCGCTTTGACAATCAGCCGCCATCCCTCAGAGACGTTGCGGAACAGCCCGATGATGGCGACGATGATGACAGCAGACAGCACCGGCGTCGGCACCAGCTCGAACGGTTTCGTGACAAACGAGATGATCAGCACGACGATGCCGACCGAGAAGAGACTCGCAAACGGGGAGTGATTGTCGGTCTGGTTGGCAAGGACGGCGGCGCGGGCGAGTCCGATGCCGCCCGTGAAACACGAGAAGAAGGACGACACGGCGGCTGAGACGCCGAGGGCGAACAGTTCTTGCCGTTCAGCGTATGCATGGCTGGCAGCTTGCGCGGCGGCATCAACGGCTGCTTCTGTCGAGTCCTTGGCTGAGGACACGGTAGCCTCGTCTTTGGTATCGTGCTGGCTGGGTGCACTTGCAAGCGGATCGATAATCGGCGAGGCTGGGAACGTCTGGATGACGGACAAGGACGTGACATACGAGACGAGGGCCGTTGAGATGGCACTTGGCAAGAGGAAGAACAGGAGCGAGCGGAGCTGGTCTCCGTTTGGTGGCGGCGGGTAGTGCAGAGCTGCAGCCTTGGGGCTGGCGGTAAGGTCATCAAACCGCCATGGGATCGAGAAGCCCGGGAGGCCGGACTGGATGGTGCCGATGACTGAGATGCCGGTCTTGGACGGCAGATTCGAAAGGGCAGAGATGGCCGTCAAAACCGCAACGACAAACAGCACGACCGGGAATACGCTGTGGATCGGTCTGGGAGCCTTGACGGAGCGGGCTTTTTCGACGATAATCACGCCGTCGATGGTGGGAATGCGATCAAGGGCGAGGTCATCCATGCTGTCGAGATCTGTGTGGCAAGCGGCGGCAGCAGGCGTGGCAGCAGCAACGGCTTCGGAGTCGGGCATTGCATTCTGACGCGACGTTCGCCACTTGCGCCACCTGCGACGGATGGCAACCTCGGCCGTTGGGATCAGCATCAGGGCAGCAATAGACACGATGCTGAGGAGGATGGCCGTCCAGTTCATCTTGGAGATGTTGGCAAAGATGACGACCCAGCTCATGAACGACGAGCCGATGCCAGTGGGCATGGCGACGCGCAGACCAAGGATGTTCTTGACTTGGGATGTCATGATGGCGAATGCGGCGGCTGTCGTGAAGCCAGCGATGAGCGACTTGGAAAGCAGTCTGTTGAGGATCCTGTACGACTGTGTGATCAGCAGCACGAGAAGAAAGATGCCGGCGAGGAGAGCTTGCAGAGCTGCAATGGTGGTGATGTCTGGATACTTGATGTACGGGAGGGAGTCTGACGCCGGCATGGTTGCCGTCGCGGTTGAGTTGGTGTCTGCGGGCAGTCGCGACTCTGCGAACCACTTTGCAGCTGCCAGGACCGAATCTCCGACCATGAGTGACGTGACGGCCATTGGAGCTTCACGATGCTGCATGTGAGTTGGGGGCATGGCTGGACATGTTGGCAGCCAATCGATGGACTCACCCATGTTGCCGTAGGGCGATGTGCCAAAGATAAAATACACGACAGGCGGGATGCAGGCTGTGTACAGGCCATACACTGGCGGCAAGTTGGCCATGACTTATCGTGCCAGACGACAATCACCAGACAGATGGGCATGAGTTTGTGCACTCGCTACGCATAACAGCAGAATGGACAAGACGCACGAAGACGTACGGGCATATCCCATCGACTGTGAGCAGGGCCGTGTCAAGAAGCAGCAGAGGAGCATCCGCCGTGTGCCGATTCCAATCAGCAGGTCAGCAGATGGTCATGCGGCCCAAAACGCTTTGCGATGCCCAAACCAACCTGCGGAATCAGCAGCGTCGCAAGAGTGAATCCGCCGACCAGGTCGTCGATAAGGAAGCGGACCGAGTAGGAAGGCAGCCACCCAACAACGGGGACCATGCCGAGCAGTCTGGATATCCAGCCCAGAGTGGCAGAGCTGCTGTCTGGCTTTGCGCTCGAGCTCATGGTGTGCTTATGGTTTGGTGACGTGTGGGGAAAGGCCGACCAATGGGAATCGAGCGAGCCTTTAAAGCGGATTTTCTCGCAGGATCATTTGAGGACAAACCGCGACATGATCAACACGTACCAAGTATGTCCGTGTTCGGCCGAGCAGCGAGCGTCACGCCCGCGCCTTGCCACGCTGCCAGCGCGCTGTGCGGCAATGTGCTGGGGCTGTCGTGCAGGCTTGAACTGCATCTGAAGCCTTGTCGCGCCGAGCATGGCAAGACGACCAGCAGCCCATGGCTGACCGCATTTGCCCATGGCAGGCCGTCGACCAGAAGAAGGAGGATTTCCGCAAGTATCTCGAACGCAACGGCATCATCGATGCGCTCACCAAAGGTGGGCGAGTTGCGTGTGCTTGCTGTGCTGCAGCGTGTTGCTGCACACTGCGAGCTCTGCAACTCATGCATGTCATGCACGTTGGCGTGTACCAGTGCTGGTGGGACTCTATGAAGAGCCAGAGAAGCCAGACTCTCCCATTGAGTAAGCCGATGCGTGTTTGTTGTTGTTGCTGTTGTTGCTGCTGTCGCGGCTCGGATAGATGGATGGCGTGACGCGACCAACTTGGCCGACCTGACCGACCTGACCAACTTGGCGAACCAATCGCAGCTACGTGAAGCAGTTTCTGGGCGGCCCGTCGGATGTGGACACTGAAGCACTGCGCCACGAGAACGAGGAGCTCAAACGCAAGGTCGAGGAGCTGCAGGCCAGAATCGACGAGCTGACGTCCGCTGTAGGTCTGATGGTGGCCTGATGGTGGCTGGATTGTTGTGGCCACGCTTGCCATCCCGACTGACGTTGGCGGAAATGGTTCATGTGTCTACAGCCGGCAGTTTCCGACCAGCCCAGCGGTGTTGCCGAGCAGACGCAGCAATAAAGGAGCAGCCGCAGCCGCAGCCGCAGAGCGCAGAGCGCAGATCGACACACCACATGGATGATCTAGAAGGTTCATTCATGGGAGGGAGAGGGAATGCCGGACGCCGCCAAGGTGCATATGCAAACAGAGTACGCAAACAAAAGGAGAGACGCGAGCGATCGCAGGGATCCGCCTCATCTGACCGTGACGCCGTGTGCTCTGTACCCGCCAAAGTCCGAGGCTGCCAGCACCCGCCGGATAAACCGTCCAGTGTAGTACCGTGCATCTGCAGCAAGCTCGCGTGTGCGCTCAGCCCACAGCAGCGACTGCCGCCCGATCGCACGCAGCTCGGCCTGCACGCCGGGCACGAGCATGGCGATGTTGTCCCGCCATAACTCGCGGTTGTACACGGCATGGCGCTCGTAGCTCATCTCCAAGTACTCCTTGTAGAACACGGACAGCTCGTGGGCTGTTGCGGGTCTGCCCTGCGTCTCGGCAACTGTCGATCGCGGGCATGCGTCGGGAGCGCAGCGAGTCGGCAGCGTCAGCACACATGGCACGGCATGGCACGGCACGGCATGACACATGTTGACACGAGCAGCAGGGGACTCAACTGGTGCGCTCAAAGTCGGACTTGCGGGCGAAAAAGTCGTTGTTGTTGTCGGTCCAGAAGGCGTGGTGACGCTCCTGCATGGCTATGCGCACACGGAGCCAGTCCATGTCGGCGCTGGTCAGCGGCAGGCCCGTCTCGTCGCTCGAGTGCTGCTGTGCTTGCTGTGCTTGCTGTTCCTGCTCAAGCAGAGAGGCGGGCAGGCGCAGCAAGCGGATGTTGGAGACTGGGTGTGGCGACGACACTTGGAGCACGGGCCACGCAGTCGAGTGCGGCAGGGTGTATGTGATGGGGGCGGACTGCTTCGGCAGCTGTGATGCGGCTGCTGCTGTCGCTGCTGCCGACTGTGCGGACTGTGACGACTTTGCCAGCGAGGCAAGCAAGCGGACGCATGACGACAAGATGAAGCGCTGGTGCTGCTGCTGCTGTGCGGGGAGTGGCAAGCGTGCGGCGGCGGCAGAGGCGGCGGCAGTGGCCGTCCTTGGGAACTGTCGCAGGTGCGCTTGGGGTCAGTGCTGCGCTACAGACGGCAGCGAGTGTGTGCGAGCAAGGCGCAGCCGTCGACGCCTGCAGGCTCGCACCGACCGCACCGACCGTCCTCACCTGCATTTTTCGGCAACAACTCAAAAACTTTTTCAATCGAAACCTTGGCTATTTTGGATGCGAACAGAATGCCGTTGGGCGACCGTGCACATGGCCAGGCCAAACAGCATGCGATGGATCGGAATGACATGCTGCACCAGCCACACGAGGATGGAGAACAGCACGCACAGGATGCAGTGCTGCCACCATCCAGACCCATCGCCGGGTCCATTGTACGCAGCCAACTCGTTGTCGTCTGGTTCGTTCGTGTAGTTGATCAGTGTGCTGTTGGCAGCGGTCCACGACGAGTTCTGTGAGATGCACCATCCGTTGCTGACCTGATGCCTCGCAGGCGAAGCCGTGATGCCAAACAGCGAGACGGCCGAATCGCTGTGGAAGCCGGCAGCGCACACCACCGCCACGCCCGATGCCAGAAACGCCGTCAAGAACGCGAACCATAGCGCGGCGTGGTCGACCACCATCAGCACAATCAGAAACAGTTTGGGGCCGTCCATGATGCTCGGCCGTGTTTGGCTGTGCTCCTTGAGAATGTATCGCGTCATGGCTGTGTTGCCCAGCAGGATGCTTGAGAAGAATGCCATATGGTCCTGTGAGGAGATGATAGCGCCGCGAGCCACGAGTGTGCGCATGGTCGCAACGTCGCCGTGCTCGCCGGCTGACACCACCAGGCCGTCGCTGATCATGTCAAACTGCGTCTGCGGCAAGGCTGCGAGAACCAGGTGGAACACAGAGAGCGCGTCTGGCAGACGGACGCGAGACAGCGGGTTCCATTTGGGAGAGGTGGTATAACGCGACGCGAGGATGGCTACAGAGATGGGCGGCGGTGACGGTTTGTGGTCGAGCAGTGCGGCGACGATCGCTGGCGACTGCCGCTGGACTGCAATGGAGGCAATGCTGGTCCAGCACTCTTCGTCCATGGATTTCAGCACGCCCGAGGATGCTAGCACGCGGACAACGGACGGCTCATTGCGGCTGATGGCCTGGACAAGAAGACAATGGGTTGTTTCGGATGTGACTGGATCGGTCAGGTCCAGGTTGTCGAGAAAGAATGCTAGGAGCCGCATGTGGCCAGTCCTCGCGGCAAAGCGAAGCAGGAGCTCTTGGACCGACTGCATATCTGCATGATGCGCAATCAGAACGCGGCAAATTGCCAGCTGGTAGTCCTCAAACGAGCAGTGGCTTGTGCTTTCCGAGTGGTCTGGTAAAGGAGTGGTGTCAGGCAGGCTTTCTTGTGGCGGCGGCTCGGGTTGCTGCAGTTGATCTTGGCTGAAGAACAGCGTGTTGTGGCGAGAAGGTGATGCCCATCGGCCATTGTCTTGCGACGTCTCTGCTGTTGCAGCCCCTGCCTCTTCCCCATCCTCTGCTCCAGATGACGATTCCATGTCCAGCATGGTAGAGTCTGAGGGAAGGGCAGGCGAGATCTTGGTGCGCGAGTACTTTGACGAGCGAAACAGAGTGGCCAGGCTGCCAGATGTGCCGTTCTTTGGCCGAGACTCTTGATGATGTGCGGAGCCATTGCAGCGAGGGCACCTGTGTGGCTTGTGATCTGGGATCCCTTGGGTGGCAAACCGACGCGCGAGCCATCTGTAAAAGGCGGCAATGTTGAACAGTCGCGAGCAGAGTGCGACGACGGGATGGCTGCGTCTTGAACGGTGTTGATGCCCATGGCGCGAGTCTTCATCGAATAGTGGTGGAAGTTGATGGTGCTGTTGGTGCTGGTTGTCGTTTTGCTCGTGCCGGTGCAGATGGTGCTGCTGGGCCGACTCGAGCAGCCACAGCCGCCAGACGCGGGCATCTGTCCACCACCAGAGCGCGCCGTGAAAGGCAAACCGAGGCGAGTGGCGCTGAAGCAGCCAGGCGGCGGCTGCGCTGGGCGAGCGAGACAGGTTGTGGATGGCGCGGGATGTGCGCGACAGGTTGGTTGGATCCAGTGTGTTGAGCAGGATCAAGTACCAGACCTCGGCTGGCAGCTGAGGTGACTGGGCAGCTACATAGCTTTGCATCAATCTGAATCTTTGGGCCAGCGTGCCATACAGTGACCCAAGAGTCAGCAGCCAGCATGGATGGCCAATGTGCGGCATCCACCAGCGCCACGTTACCAACCTGGACTGGTGACTTGTTGACAGAGACACGATTCGATAAGTCGACAGCGGATGAACGGAGAGTCACGTGACCTGCCTAAACATCAACTTTTTGTTGAACCTCACGATCGACCCGCACGGGCCACAGACTTGTAGGTGGCATGCTCGCAGATGTGCGCCGTCCGCTGGTGGTGTGTGCTGGCTGCTGACTCTGATGCCATGGTTTGAGAATGGGGCTGTCTAGATTCACCTCACGGCTCGCTGCGCTCACGACAACGACGACAACGACAGCCGTCACAGCTGCTGCATGGACAGCGACGCTTGGGGCACGAGCAGGGCAGCCGTCGCAGGCACAGGCGCACGGGCACGGCCACAGGCCAGCAGTGCTTGAATGGCTTGGACGGCCGGCTTTGGGCAGTCAGGCGAACATGCTCCAGCAGTGCCGCTTCGCAGGACACAACAGGTGGTCCAAGATCATGCATGCCAAGGTTTGTTGGCGTCTGTGGGCCGTCTGTGGGCCGCCTTTGGATCGCCTGTGGGCCGTTGGTGGGACGCCTATGGGCGTCTCCGACGGCGGCATGCAAGCGCACGCAGACAGCCAGACGGCGACACTGGCGCAGCAGATGGAGGGTGGATCTGGCGGTGGATCTGGCTGACGTTGACGGATGCCTGGCTGGACGCATTGCAGGGAGCCAACGATGCAGCGCGAGGCAAGGTGGTTGGACGTGTGGTGCGACAGATCATTGCAGGCATCAAGGCCATGAACGGCGAGACGGATCCGTCGCACAACCACTATCTGGCTGCAGCGCTGCACCAGGCACGCGAGCACCAGCTGCCCAAGGCCAACATCGAGGATGCCATCAAGCGGGCGACAGGGGGTGGCAAAGGCGGCGAGGATCCAGTCAAGCGGATTGTGTACGAGGGACTATCGCCCGTCAAATCCGTTGCCGTCATGGTGGAGGCGCTGACGTCCAACTCCAACAAGACAAACGGCGAGATCCGCCTGCTGTTCAAGAAGGCGCCAGGGTCTGCCATCACGCCCGTGTCGTACCTGTTCAAGCGACGGGGCCGCGTTGTGTTTGGGCCGGGCAAGACGGGACACACGATGGCCGAGATGACAGATGCGGCGATGGAAATGCCCATCGAGGACATTGGCGACGAGGGAGAGGACGAGGAGACCAGACAGCCGCTGCTGGAGGTGTTCTGTGAGTTTGAGCGGCTGATTGCGACGCAGCGGTCGCTCGAGGCTGCTGGGTATGAGGTGCGGGTTCTCGAGAGCGGATACTTTGGCACGGAGCCGGTGCCGCTGACAGACACCGAGGACATTCGGATCCTGGAGGAGTTTGTCGAGGCACTCGAAAACCAAGAGGAGGTGGTCAAGGTATCGCACAATGCCCACTATCTGTGAGTGGCGGGTGGTAGACGGTGCACCTGTCTGGTCCCGCATCGACAATGAAGCTTGGCATGAGATGGCGTGACTGCAAAGGCGGAACTTTGTGGTCCAGGGCGCCGGATATGATGGGGCCGTGAGTCATTTTGAGCACAACGAGCATCCGCATGGGCGTGCCACGTGGCGCGAGTGTGGGCGAGCAGCGTGGTGCGACGACTCCAACAAACTTTGCGGGAGTATTTCCGCACCGAGCCAAGCAGCACAATTGGCTTATATATCGAGGCAGGCCGGTACTTGGCGAGAGACACATCGAGGATCACTTCTGCAGCCGCCCTCTGCCCGTTCCGTCCGCACACAGCCAGCCAGCAACGCCAGCCAACAGCGACCGCCCGCAACCAGACAGCAACCAGACAGCACACAGATAGCAGACAGTCACCAACGACAGCCAGCCCGCCAGCCAGCCCGCCAGCCAGCCCGCCAGCCAGCCAGCCCGCACTTCCAGCCCGCACTTCCAGCCAGCCCGACTCCCCAGAGAACCGAGCATCAGCCCAGGTGAGTGAGCGGCGCACTAGGCAGCCAAATTTCCCCGCAAGTTCCGTTTGTGCCGTCTGTGTCTGTTCCGATGCAAATTTGCCTTTTCCGCGACCAGCGAGCGGTGCTTGGTCAGCGCACATCGACTGACCAGCCCGCCACCTGCCGATCCAGCCTGCCACCACCTGCCACCAACGCTCCCGCCAATCTTCCCGCCCACCAACAACTGCAACCGCCTTGCATGCACATCCAGTCCTCGTCGCCGCCGCCGCCGCCGGGCCTCGACACGATGGTGCGCTCGTTCAGGGCGTTTGCCCCCAGACACGACCGCCCGTCCGTGACGCTGCCGTCCATGTCGCAGCTTCTCGCGTCGAGCCTTCCGCCCTCGTCGTCGACTCCAGCGCCGCCGCCGCTGCCCGCCCGCAAGCTGGCCTTGCCGTCGGGCGGCAGCAGCAGCACGCACCGGCCCAACATGGCCCAGACGGCCCCGCACCGCAGCCCCACCGCCCAGCCCGTCCCCACGCAGCACCACCGCCAGTCGCACCCGCAGTCCCACCCGCAGTCCCACCCGCAGTCCCACCACCTCGCCCCGCTGCCGCCGCTCCCGCTGTTCCCCTCGCATCTCGGCGCCAGCGGCTCGAGTTCCGGCCCATCGCCGTCAGCGCAACACTCTGATGATCATCTCGGCTCTCGCGGCCCGCGCGGTACTTTGGGCCGCCCGCCGACCTCTGCCGTCTTGGCCCCTGCTGCCGCGACCCTCTCTGCGACCCTCTCTGTCCACTCTGCCACACACTCGGCCACACACTCGCGTGCCAGCAGCCACGGTAGCCACAGCAGCCACGGCAGCACCTTGAGCCTGCAGTCGGCACTCGCCACCCCGTCATCGTCGTCGTCATTGTCGGGCAGCTCCACGGTGCGCGTCGCGCATGGCGCTCTGGGTCCGTCGCAGCCGTTGCCGCTTGCCCCGTCACCCGAAACCGCCCGCAGCATGTCGCTTACCGTTCCCAAGAAACGCCTGCGCTCGCTTGACGACCCGCTGGCCCTCACCGCCCCGCCGAGCACACGGCCCCGCCCGCCCGCCATGCTGGTCGCGCCTGTCCACCACCACCAGCCCCAGTACCACCACCAGCACCAGCCCCAGTGCCAGCCTCAGTACCAGCCTCAGTACCAGCAAGCACAGGCTCAAGCACCGGCCCCAAGCCACGGCCACCACGCCCCGCAACAGCAGCTCGTGTCGCCGGCCTCGTCTCCTGCCCGAGTGACGGCGGATCACCCATCGCCGCTTCCGCGTCTGTCCATCGCCACGTCGGCCTCGCCCAGCCATGGATCGGCATCGACACCGACCCCGTCGCCGCTGCCCGTCCCAAGCCACGCCTCGCTCGCGGCCACCTCGCAGGCAGCCACCTCGCAGGCATTCGCCCCCGAGCACACGGCGCCCGCCGCCTACCTGCAGCCCCCGCCCATCTTTGTGCAGCCGCCCTCGCCCTCGTACTCGGCCGGCCAGCGCACGTCCATGTCGCTGTCGGGCTCGCCTCCCGTCCAGCCTGTGGCGCTCCTCACACCCCCGCCCACGTCCGCCACGTCCGCCACATCCGGCTCGCCCGCCGTTTCTGCCCTCTCGCCGTCGCCCACGGCTGCTGCGGCTTCGCCTGCCTCATACGGCCCTCCCTCGCACTCGCAGCCGCACCTGCACCCGCAGCACGCCTACTACGCTTACCCACACGACGCCCCACACGTCATCTACGTGCAGTACCCGTCGCCGTCTCCTCAGAGCTTCTCGTACGCCTACCCGGCCCACCCGTACCAGATGGTTCCCCCGCAGCTTGCGTCGCCGTCCCGCGATCCGCAGCACTTGCAGCCCCCGGTGTCTCCCCACCCCTACCCGCAAATGTACCCGCAGACATCGCCTGCCTTTGCCCCGTCCACCCCAGCTGCTGCCCCATCGCCGCTGGCCATCCACGCCGCTGCTGCTGGCAGTGCCGGCCAAGGAATGCCGCCATCGTCGTCGCCTGCTGCTTCTGCTGCTGCTGCTTCTGCTTATGCTGCTGCTGCTGCTGTTGCGCCTCCTGCCAAGCGTCGCGCCGTGCCCCCAAGGAACAAGGCGCCCCCAAGCACCCCATGTCGGCGTTTCTCTACTACCTTGCCCACGTTCGTCCCGTGTACACTGCCAAATACCCAGGCTCGACCGTCGGCCCCATCTCCAAGATGATCTCGGTCGCATGGCGGGCCCTCAGCGACGACGAGAAGCAGCCCTTTCTGGACAAGGCCAATGCCGACAAGGAGCGCTATGCCCGCGAGATGGAGGAGTGGATGCGCATGAAGACGTCGCAGTACACATGCGTGCTGCCTGGCGGTCTCAAGGGCGTCACCGTCGCTGGCCTTGCCAACTTGGCCGCGGCTGCTGCAACCGTCTCCAACTCGAGCGCATCGCAGTCATCATCATCATCGTGATCCCACACGTGTGCTTTCTTTGAAATGAACTGTACAGCTATAGACGATGAATCGGTGTATTGCCCATGCTCCTTCCAGCAACTCCTCCAGCCCTGCTTTGGTTGGCTTGCATTGCCTCTCCGAATATCTCGTGACCATTGACGCGTTTCGCGCAACGCGTCGACACAACATTGTCGAGATTTGATCATCAGACGCACAGAGTGGGGGAGTGCCTGCCTGTTGCTGTTGTTGCGAGCCAAGCAAGGGGTCCAAGTGGGCTCAGACCAACCATCTTTCCCTTGCTCACTCCACACCAACTCGCTGTCCATCAACTGGGCATGCCGCTGTTCAAGAAAAAGGCCCGCAGCGGCACCTCCCACACAGCCGACGCAGAACACGCTGGCACACACAACATACAGATGGCCACAGCCACAACCACTACCGCTACGACAGGAGGCACAGGCACAGGTGCAGACACAGGCACTCCCAGGCGGCCCAACATGACCCACAGACTGCCACGGGAAATCCTCATCAAGATCATGGTGTTGTCGTGCAACCCCAGTCTGCCGCTCGTCAACCGTGTCCTCTATGCCATCTCGCTCGACACGCATACCCGTGCTCGGTGGCTCATTCAACGCTACGGCCGTCGTCTGGCGTCTGCCTTTGCCTGGAACCACGGGTTCCTGCACACCGTCAGCGTCTGCTCAGGCTCGCTCTTCCATGCCGACCCCATGGGCGACGGTCAGGGCCACCACAGCCACCACGCTCACCTCGCTCACGAGCATGCAGGCTGCAGCGGCTTCTGCAGCCTTCTTTCGAGCGGCGGTCGCGCTTGGTCGCCGTCCGGCTCTGCTGCTGCGAATGCCAATGCCGGCGGTGACGGCTACGGCCACCACAGCCCTCATCATCACGACCACGGGCATGCGTCCGCGTCCGCGTCTGCATCTGGCCCGTTCTCTCGCAAGACAAAGAGCCAGACGGGCTGCGACTGCGCTGTGCTGGCACGCGCCGCTGTCAAGCGTGGCGTCAAGGAGGCGGCCGAGCACGTTCGCACGCCGTCGCAAGCGCTCTGGCGTGCTGTGCGTCGCGGCAGCAGCAGTCTTGCCGTTGGTGTGCGTCGTGGCAGCAACGCGAGCATGACCGCTGTGGCTGCTGCCGCTGCCGCTGCCGCCACGTCAGCCTCGGCCGTGGTCAGTCGACGTGGCAGCAACGCGGGTCTGCAGGGCCTGAGCGGTGCATTGCCGGCCACCAGCAGCGGCAGCAACAACAACAACAACAGCAACAACAACGCGGGTCCCAGTGCTGGCCGACGCAGCAGCAATGCGGGGCTCGGAGACTTGGCGTCGTCTGCGTCGTCGCAGCCCCCCATGGGCCCGCTTGGCATGGGCATGGGCCGCCGTGGCAGCAACGCAGGCGTGATTGTGCTCGCTGACATTCCACCGTCGGGTCGCCGTGGGAGCAATGCAGGTGTTTTGCAGGCTCTCCCGCCCGATCCAGCAAGCGCACGACGCGGCAGTAACGCGGGTCACATCGGCCTTCCACCAAATCTCGCTGCTCGACGTGGGAGCAATGCTACCACTGCCGCCGCCGCTGCGGCTGCTGCTGCTGCTGCTGCATCGTCTGCCGCCACGGTGTCTGCCAACATGGCCGTGTCCTCGCATGATGCTGGCCACCATCACCATCCACCGCCCCACCATCATCGCCATCAGTCCCACCACTACCACCACGACACGGCCAACGACGCGACCTCGCTGACTCCCGTTCCTGAAGCCTCGACCCCGTTCATGGCCAACTCGCTCCACCACCACCACGTCGGCAGCCACCACAGCATTCCTCCCCACAGCCACCCACACCCAAACAGCGCGGACGATATCCACCACGACACGCACAGCATACACGAGAACCCAGCAGCCACAAGTGCAGCCGCTCACGCTGCCAACCACTCGCGCCAGATCACGGCCGCAGCCGGCATGGTCGCCGACTCGGGCAGCGCATGGGGCCTCTTGCCCGTGTGTCCCCTCGAGCGCAAACAAATCCAGCTGATCGCCTGCCTGGTGCATTACGGCGCCGACATCCGCGCGGTCGAGCATCTGACCATCTGCATGGCGTCCATGTACAGCCACCTTTCGCTGGTCGCGCTAGTCATGTCGCTCGGCGGCGATCCCGAGGCCGGGCTGGGCCGCAAGCGGCTGCTCAACAAGCCGCTCAAGACGTCGCAGGGCACGTTGATGTTGCGTCGCATGTCTGGCGCGCTCATGGCGCATGGGTCTAGGCTTGCGTCGAGCATTGGCGGTGGCGGAGTGGGGCTCGGCGGGACTGGTCTTGGCAGCACTGGTCTTGGCGGCACAGGTGGTGCTGGTGGTGGCGGCGGGGCGAATGCAGGGGCCACTCCCACTGGAGGCGGCAGCTGGAACGCGTCCGGGTCGCGATCGCCTGACCGCAGTGCGAGCGAGAGCGCCAAGAGCAGCTTCATCTATATGCCCATCTGGCCATTGTACAGGCTGCGGCGAAAGCATGTCGAGCGGTACCTGCAGGCTGCGTACTATCGAGGCGATCTGCCGTACCAGGGGCTTGCCGAGTTTCTGGCGTCTGGGGCGGGCGGTGCGTGGACGGCGGCCATGGTCGTTGCGCCTGGTGCCGGCGTTGAAGCTGCGAATGCTGCGGTCACTGCGGCTGCTAGTGCACAAGCGCATCCTGGCACGGGTGTGGCTGTGGCTGCCGACGGATTTGTGGTCGGGCCGGGCGGGCAGCTGAGCGAGGAGACTCTGCATGGCGTGCACAGCATGGACGATATCCAGCCGGCTGTCCCACCGGCCAACGCAGCCAACGATGACGACGACGACAATGGGCAGAGCGATGACGAGGAGGACGACGAGGAGGACGACGACAACGTGACCCACCTCGTCATACCCAACGGCGTGGATCTCAACGAGCCGGACGCGCTCTTTGACCTGGGCGGCGCGCATCTGTTTGCGGCCAACGAAGTCGACTGGGACTATGACGAAACCATCCTGCGGTCGCTGTTCTACCAGGCGGTGCTCAGCCACCACATCCCGCTCATCCGTCTGCTGCTTGGTCTCGACACGCCGTTGGCCTCGGACGCCATCCCGTACACGTCCAGCCACTGGGGCACGCCGCTCTGGGTGCATGCACACACGGCGTTCAGGGTCTCACAGCAGGCGTACCACGCCCATCCGCAAATGACCAACTCCATGTCGGCAGCGTCGCCCGGAGGCGGCGGCGATCCCAGCCAGCAGCGTCGGCAGTCTGGCCAGTCCAACCTGTCTGCCCGACGGCGCAAACGCGTGTCCAGCAAAACCATGTCGGCGGCCCTGTCGTGCGCGCTCAACCAGGACCACCTCGACACCGCCCGCCTCATCATCGAGTCGTCGCCCCGCTCGCCCACCACCATCGAGATCATCCAGGACCTCGTGTCGCGCGCCGGTCTCTGGCGGCTGTGTCTCGGCATGCGCTCCAAATTCACCGGCCATCTCGTGCTTGCCATCCGCGGCCTGCGCGACGCCGACTTTGCCCAGATTGCGCCGCACCTGCTCAAGACGGCGGTGGATATCGGCGACGTCAACGTCGTGGCGTGCATCGTCGACCGCGTGCGCGTCATGTCGAACGTGTACAATGCCGCAGTCACTGCCGCTGGCGGGCATGGCATGGTTGCGACCCATCACCATCATCAGCCGCACCACCACCACGGCCACCATCATCACGGGCATCACCATCACGGGCATCACGGGCATCATCATGGACACCATGCACATCAGCAGAACCCCAACCTGCCGCCGCGCATCAACCTGGCGCAGGTGCTCAACGCGTGGAACGGGCTGCCGCTGTACGCGTCCATCTACAACGGCAACAAGCAGGTGACGGCGTACCTCATCACGCAGCGCGAGCTCGACGCGTCAACGTTCCGCGGGTCGCAGCGCATCTTTTGCTGGTGCGTCGTGGTCATTGAGCTGCTTGCCATGGCGCTGTTTGTGTCGCTCGTGAGCGTGTGGGTGTACTGGGCGGTCGCGGCGGCGTTTTCTGGACGTCCTGTCACGGGTGGCAACGGCAGCGTGGGCAGTGGGGCCACTGGTGGGAGCGGTGGCAGTGGGGCGGATGGCGCGTGGGTGCCGAACAATGGGACAAGCATCGACGGTGGTGGCAGTGGTGGTGGTGGTAGTGGGAATGGGACAGAGGCCGGAAATGGGACGAGCATGATGGGCAATGAGCAGCAGAGCGTTTCGGTGTCGCAGCTGGCTGGGATGGCACTACCGAGCGGCATGGCGCTGGCGGTCATGTATCATCTGGTGCCGCTGCATCGGATCGCTGGAGCGCTTTGGGTCATTCGGAACGCGCAGAAGCAGCGGGCCGAGCTTGCGCGTGCTGCACATGATTGACGGCGTGGACGGGATGATGGGCTGGTTATATGGATCATAAAACGCACTTGAAAATTCTGGGCATATATATATTGTGTTTCCCTTTCAGGTCAGAGGATCGCACAAGCCCTGCAAACTGGCCGTGCCGTGGCTGTATGGGACATGAACGACATTCTGCTTCCAGATGCAGCCATTGCTGCTGTGCTGTCTGGTTTGAAAGCTGATCGCTGCTCGTCGCTGTTGCAAGCGACATCGGGCTCGGTTGGGTCGTCTGCAAACTCGCGTGTCGTTTGCCGCCGACGCATTCGGTCCCTCACGCCGTCGTTGCACTCGTCGCAAGCAGTGTCGATCTCGTACCGGCAAACCGGGCATGCATTCGACCTCTTGAGCCATCGCACGATACACCTGCGATGAAACGCGTGGCCGCACGGCATCTGCAGTCCGTTGGCTCCGACTGTGTTGTTGTTGCTGCTGCTGCCGACGTTGCAACCGTCGTGGCAGCAAGTGTCGAGGCAGATTGGGCAGTCAGTAATGCGGACAGGTTGCAGTGCGGCCCTGATTGACTTGGACGAGGCGACGGGATGGGCGTGCAGGTCTGTGTGGGCTGACGGCGCAAGCAGGTGTGGAGCGTAGAGTGCGTTGAAGAGCAGCGTCTCGGGCGATGCCATGAGCGACATGTCCGGCTGGATTGTTGTTAGCTGGGCAAGGCCGTGTCGCGTGAGTCAATCGACACAAATCGCATTCAATTGTTTGCCAAATTGTTCAATAATGACTTCGTCCGATCCGGCCTGGGTTGCCGCGCTGCAGGAGAGCATCAAGCGAAACTATGGCGGAGTGCTCGCCAAGGAACCAGGTGCGTGGGCTGCGTGGGCTGCGTGGGCTGCGTGGGCCATAGCCGCACGGATCGACCCATACCGATGCGGCCAGCCTCCATCCGAAGACACAGCGACTGACCGGCCATGCACCTCGCAGTCAGCGTGCAGCTCGCCTCCGTCAAGGCAGATGGGACGCCAAAGCTGCAGCACATTGTGGCGCAGGAACAGCTGTGGACAGACGCCAAGGTGCTCGTCTTCACCGGACCCAACCGCAACACCGAGCTCATGTCGGTGCTCAAGGGCACCAAGAACCACGAGGTGCTCTGGTAGCAGCGGCCAGCGCCTTGTCCACCAGCGGCTGCTCGAGCGTGCCGTCGTTGTGGCGTTGCGAATTTGAGTGAAAAGCCTCCTTGTGTTCGTTGGCGTGCACCGACGGCTGATGGACTGACTGGCTGATTGAATGACTGATGGGCTGGCTCGCTGGCTGCACAGGCACATGCCCAAGACCAACGAGACGTTTTCGTTCACTGGCCGCATCTACATTGCTGCTGCACCCAGCCTGTCGCACCGCTTCGGCTCTCCGCCCAAGCGCATTGGTGTTCCCGACAGCGCCAGCAGCAGCCCGCGCCGAGAAGCCTCATTCGGCACAAACGGCACAAACGGATCAGCAGCCACACCCATCGACCCTGAAGTCTTCTGGGAGGGCGAGCGCCTGCGCTTGTGGCGATCCATCAGCCCTACATACAGAGCAACGTTCTCGTGGCCGGCGTCTGGCGAGATGCGGTCCCTGTCCGAGTCTGCGTCGTGGTCGGTGTACGAGCAACCCGTCGTCAAGGTTGCCACGCACACCGTCGACGTTGGGTTCAAGTTCACGACGATGGATGCCATGACAATGCCTCGGTCAACACCCTCGGCCGCAAGTACTCGATCGCCGGCAGCGACAGCGCCAGTCTGATTGCCGGGTCTCTGGGCCGCAACGCCAGCTCGTCGAGCATCGGCAGCACCAGCCCGGTCAGCAGAACAGCGCTGGCGTTTTCGACGCTCGGCCGAACATCGCCGCAGCGATCGACGGCCAGCTTCTCTGGACAGGACACTGCTGCCGCTGCCGCTGCTGGCCAGTCGCCGCTGCCCAAGCAGGACCCGGCAGAGGAGCTGCGATGGGCCACAACAGCGCGCTGGACAACTTCTGCTTGCTGGTCTTCAAGCCGATCCGCGTCGACCATGTCGCACCCACGCCACGCGGACCGCCCGTGCGGCTGCTGTACACGGCCACCAAGGAGGGCGAGTGGAGTGTGCAGGACGTCAATCCCTAGACGTTCGTGCGCGTGTCTTGCGCGTGTCTCGCGCGTGCCTCGCAGCGTCTCTTCTCCATTGTAGACTAATACATCGCACCAGTCCATTTGCGCCGTTTGCCAGCATTCCGTTGATGCATCCTGGCTTTGCCTTGCATTGTCTCACGGCCGTGTTTCAGTTGCTCTTCCTGACAGTTGGATCGAGCGACACGGAGCAGCACCAAGAGACACCATGAAGCGCTCGCTCAGTGTCCCGCAGACTGCACGGCCACGACCACGGCCACGGCCAGCCACTGCTACCGTGTCTGCTAACGTGTCTGCTACCGCAACGTTCATATCCACAACTACCGTGTCGAGATCTGCTGTGACGTCGTCCACTGCTCCGCCTGCGTCGGCATCCATGTCGGCATCCATGTCTACATCCATGTCTGCATCAGTCACGTCAGGATCCCAGCGCAAGTTCAAGCCGCGGCCACGACCAGCGCCTGCAGCGATTGCTGATGCAAAGCCTCGTCCGGCCACCGCGACTGCCGGACAAGGCGGCAGAGCTGCATCGGCGCGGAGACCACTGACATCGGGAGCAGTCGAAGGCCGCGCAGGCGGCCGTCTGCTGCAGAGTGCCCACGGCCGCGACGCAGCAAGCAGCGCGGGCGGTCCGGCCAGCGCCAACCTGATCAACCGCACCGCAGCCAGCAGCACCACCGGCACTACCTTCCGCAGCTTTGTGGTGGCCGTGATCGAGGGCCGCGGCGTCGCTAGCGAGATTGGCTTTGCGGCTATTGATTTGCATACCAGCGAATGCATTCTGTCGCAGTATGGAGACACGCCGACGTACTCCAAGACGCTTCATCGGCTTGGCATGCTGGAACCGCTGCAGGTGCGACTCTATGGTTGACATGGACGCTGTGATTGCCCTGATGGGATGGGATGGGATGGGATCGGCATCGGATGGAGTCGGATCGGCATGGGATGGGATGCGGTTGCTGACATGCCAAACCAGATCTTGATGTCTAGAACGTCCATTGAGCCGTCGCCGTCCAAGCTGTATCAGATGATCGATCTGGGCATGCACGACACCGAGATTGTTGCCGTCGAGCGCAAGACGTTCAATGACGTGACGGGTCTGGCGATCATCAAACAGCTGGGGCTGCAGGATCACACCGAGACCCTGATTCCTGGCCTGTCGTCCAAGTGGGTCACGTGCATGGATGGCCACGCCACTGTTGGGTTTCGTGTCTGACTCCACCGTGTCCAGATGCTTTTGTCTTGCGGCTGCGGCGGCTCTGCTCAAGTACATCGAGAGCATCCAGAACATCATCTTTACCAACCACACGCTCAAGTTCAATTCCAAACCATTGACGGCATCATGCTGATCGGTGCGTATCCTTGCCGGTGCCGATCGTTCGTGGCAGATGGTCGCAGCCGCTGACCAATACGGGCATGTCTGCGTGAGTAGATCCTGTCACGGTGCGCAACCTTGAGCTCGTGTACAATCTCAAGGACCGCAAGAGCCGCCACTCGTTGTTTGGAGTGCTCAACCAAACCCAAACGCCTATGGGAAGCCGCCTGCTGCGGATGATGATCCTCCAGCCGCTCTTTGGTAAATGTCTTGTGCAATTCCAGATCGTCAGCTTTGTCCTCGCTATCTTCTGGTGGCTAACACTGCCCACGCCGCTGTGGCAGATCAACCAACCATCGAGACACGCCTTGATGCTGTTCAAGGTTGGATGAACCTGCTACCATGCACATCCGATCCACAGCCTGGCCTGACCCGTGTTTGCGAAACAGAACTGGTTGAGAATCCACGGCAGAGGGCCAAGATTCAAGAAGGTATGCCACGAGTCCATGGCCGGCCATAGCTTTGCACTGTCATGCTCACCGCAGCCATCAACAACAGCACTCAAAGGCGTCCTGGACATTGACCACCTGATCAGCTCTGTGAGTCGCTCTGCCCTGCTTGCTTTGACATCCTCGTGTAGCACATCGCGATCTGACACGACCGGATACACATCGCATGCAGCTCATTCAATTCAACAGGAAGCAGTCTGTCAAGCATGCCGAACAAGCCATCAATCGTATCATCGTCCTTAAGCACATCCTCTGCCAGATACAGCCCATCCACGCAGCCCTCCAAGGAAGCAAGTCTGCATTGCTCGAGGCTGTCCAGCTGGTAAATGCCCCATGTTTCGCATTGTAACATGGCAGATGGCTCACCAGCCCCGCTCAATAAAACAGGTGCTGGGCAAGCCGACGATCCAGACGTTGCTTGACGTTATTGACCAAGTCATCAACACGGACGTGACGTACCAAAAGACTGCGATCGGGCTACGCAACCAGCGATGCTATGCCGTGCGCTCCGGCGTCAATGGCCTGCTTGATGTCGGTATGTGCCATTTGCGGTCCAGGCACCAGGCATGTGGGATACTGGCCCGCATTCATGCGATTGCATGGCAACAGCGCGACAGACATACAAGGAAGCGACCAACGATGTGCACGATCTAGTTGGGCACTACACCGAAAAGTATGGCCTTCCTGTCAAAGCCATCTTCACTCCAGCCGCAGGGTTCTACCTGTCGCTCAATGCGACAGCCTCGGCACAAACGAAAGCCTTCCTGCCGAATACATCAACGCGAGCAAGAAACGCAAGCACCTGACCTTTACGACATTGCGGCTGGTATGTCTTGCATGTCCACAAAGTTGTGGTTTGGCGTGGAAGCTGACATGCTGCACTGTGGCAGATGAGCCAGAACGGCCGCATCCAAGAGTCGCTGACCGAGGTGTATCTGATGGGCGACAAGTAAGTGAGCCTGCGACGGCATGGCTGATCCACCAGCACACTCATCAGGTGCAAATGCGGATGGGGGAGCAGAATCATTGCGGATCTCACGGCCAGGGCACGCGACAATCTGTCCATACTCTACCAGCTGTCCGAGTCTGTCGCACTGTTGGATGCGATTGTGGGATTCGCATGCGCGGCTGATGGATACAAGGGCGTGCGGCCCGAATTCACGAGCACGCTTGCCATCAAGAACGGGCGGCATCCGATCCTTCCAGCGGCCATGAAGACGACTGCCGGTCCAATCGTTTCTAATGATGTGTATGCCGACACCATGACACGGCTGCAGATCATCACAGGGCCCAACATGGTGAGTCTTGCAAGACGCTTGAAAGTCTCTGCTGCAAGGCATGCCGACAGGCTGTGGGTCTGGACGGCTGATCCAACACACGCACGTGGGAATGCGGCAACAGTCGGGCAAGTCGACGTACTGCGACAGGTGGCGCTCCTGAACGTCCTTGCGCAGATTGGGGCATATGCGCCAGCCGAGTATGCGTCAGTGCGGCTCGCCGACCGCCTGTTCTCGCGCATCGGGACGGACGACAGCATCGAGGCGAGCGCGTCGACCTTCATGTGCGAGATGACCGAGGCGGCGTTCATCCTGTCCAACGTCACCGACCGCAGCCTTGTGGTGATTGACGAGCTTGGACGCGGCACATCGACGACCGACGGCGTTGGTGTCTGCTATGCGATCTGCGAGGAGCTGCTGACCAGACCAAGGCGTTTGTGTTTCTGGTGACGCACTTTGAAGAGCTGGCGGTTGCATTCAGCGACACGTCGCATGCCGTTGCGATGCACTTGCAAGCCAGTGGACCGACCAGCAATGGAGCGCGATCATCATCAGCAACAGCAGGAACAGCAGGAGCAGCAGCAGGAGCAGCAGGAGCAGGAGGCGGGGATCTGATGCACGGTCATCTAACGTTTTCGTACAAGGTGCTGCCAGGACGCAGCGAGACGCAGCACTACGGACTGCGGCTTGCAGCGACGGCGGGGCTTGATGCGGCGACACTGGAGCGGGCACTGCGCGTGTCGCAAAGCGTCGAGAGGAGACGCGAGCAGCTGCGGGCAGGCAATGCACAGACGCGGCAGAGCGAGCGGGCCAAGACTCGGCAGGCGGTTGCGCGGGCCGTTGTGCAGACGCAGCGGTGCAGCACGCTCGGCGACGCGGCGCTGCGGCAGCATCTGCTGCACCTGCAGGAGGCGGCGATGGAGGCACGAGCAGAGGCGGCCCCAGTGGAGCACTAGTGGATGAGCACTCGTAAAGGCACTCGTAAAGGCACGAGCAGAGGCACGAGCAGAGGCACGAGCAGTCGCGGCCAGCCAATGAAACGCGCCGACCAATCAGCGCGTGTCGGCGACTTTTGGTTTTTCTTCTTGCTGGTGCGACTGGCCCGCGCACACTGATCTCTCGCCCGAGCCCACAACCCACAACACCCGCTCACTCACATGGCTGGCCCTCAAGCACGCACCGCTGCCTCGGCTGCCGCCGCCGCCGCCCAGGCCGAGGCCGAGGCCGTTGCTGCCGCTGCCGCTGCTGCCGCCCTTGCCGCCGCGGCTGGCGAGCACGGCACCGGCGACATGCTGTCCGTCGACTGGGACAGCGACGCCTACTCGTCGCTGCTCGTGTCCAAGCGGCTGGCGTCGGTGCAGCTCGACGCCGTCGCTGTGCTCAAGATCGTCAAGCACTGCAAGGACCTCGCTCCCTCCACGGCGACCGGCCAGCTGCTCGGCATCGACGTCGCCGGCACACTCGAGGTCACCAACAGCTTCCCCTTCACCGCAAAGGCCAAGACGGGCGCCTCGGCCGCCGCTGCCAACGCTGCCGCCGCTGCCGCTGCTGCCACGGCCGCCGACGACGTCGACGGCGACGCTGCTGCTGGCGCCGCGGACGAGGACGTGGACGGCGGCGCCGACTACCAGCTGCAGATGCTGCGCAGCCTGCGCACGCTCAACTTTGACGCCAACACCGTCGGCTGGTACCAGTCCACATACCTCGGCTCGTTCTGGAACCAGACGCTCATCGAGACCCAGTACAACCACCAGAAGGCCTTCCCCAACGCCGTCGTCGTCATCTACGACCCCGCCCGCACAAGCCAGGGCTCGCTCGCGCTGCGTGCGCTGCGTCTCTCGGACACGTTCATGACCGTCTTCGAGTCGCGCAAGTTCACTGTCGAGAACCTCATGAAGCACCAGCTTTCGCCCTCGACCGTCTTCGAGTCGGTCCCCATCAAGCTCCACAACTCCCACCTGCTCAACGCCCTCCTCCACGAGATCAACGGCTCGCGCACCGCACCGCCCCAGGTCCGCACCGCCCTTGCTTTCCCGCCCTCGTTCCTCAACGCCCGTCTCCCGTCCAACGCCTCGCCCTTTGCTCCAAACTACGACAGCCTCGCACTCGGCTCCGAGTCGTACCTCGAGAAGCACCTCGAGTACCTTGCCGAGACCATCGAGGAGCACGGCCAGGAGCAGTGGAGATGGCAGGGATGGCAGCGCAGCGTCCAGAAGGAGCAGCAGCGTGCCGCCCAGCAGACCGCCTACAAGATCTCGGAGAACGCCGCTGCCATCGCCGCCGGTAACCCGCCGCCGTACTCGGACGACGAGATCAAGGCCGTTCCCCAGTCGCTCACCAACGTCCTTAACAAGGAGCCCAGCCGCCTCGAGACGCTCGTCATCACAAACCAGATCGATACCTACTGCAAGCAGATTTACCAATACGCTGGCCCGTCCCTGACCAAGATGTTTGTCGCCAAGGGATTGCAAACACAGCAATAATGTGTTGGTTGGTTGGTCGGTTGGTTTACCCGTCTGTGTGTAGTTATTTGCTCTCCCCGCCACACCCCTTTCGCTCTCGCTGCTGGCTCCTATCACGCTCTCTCCCTGCTTGTCCATCGACATGCGTTTGCTTGTGCTTGCTGCTGCTGCGTGCTGTACAGTCGCATTCACACGCAGCATCGGTACTTTTCATCTGCTTGGTCGTGGTCTGCTTGCCAATGAACCGCGCTCACGCGTGCTTGCTGCCCCCTAGCCCGCCTCACGGCGTGTACTTGGCCCTTCCCTGCCTGTCCTTTGCTTGTCCTTGCATGTATCTGCCTGCTGCCATCCACTCCTCACTCACACTCACCGCATTGTCATCCTGTGGCTGCCTCTATCTCCAAAATGGGCATACCACGTGGAAACTTTGCGAACATCAATCGCCTTGGGAGCTTTTGCCGTCTGTGATTGTCTCATTACGACACCCAGTCATTTTCCCTTGCATCCCACATTTCCACCTCGCTCTCCTGCTTGCTTGCCTGCCTGCTTCCATGATCATTTACTTGTATATGAGTGGTTGCATATCTGATCTGTCTGTGCACCTCTCTACAGTCATTGGTGCATGCACCGACCGCATATCCAGCCTGCTTGCCGTCTCCCACTCCTCACTCACCGCATTGTCATCCTGTGGCTGCCTCTATCTCCAAAATGGCATACCACTGTGGCAAACCTCTTTGCCTGAACATCCACCTCCCCCCCTCCCCTGCCGATCTTGTATATGGCCATCTGATCTGTTGTGCATCTCTCTTGGTGCATCACCGACCCTCCCCCGCCCCCCCCTCCCACTCACCCATTGTCATCCTGTGGCTGCCTCTATCTCCAAAATGGGCATACCAGTGGAACTTTGCGAACATCAATCGCCTTGGGAGCTTTTGCCGTCTGTGATTGTCTCATTACGACACCCAGTCATTTTCCCTTGCATCCCACATTTCCACCTCGCTCTCCTGCTTGCTTGCCTGCCTGCTTCCATGATCATTTACTTGTATATGAGCTGGTTGCATATCTGATCTGTCTGTGCACCTCTCTACAGTCATTGGTGCATGCACCGACCGCATATCCAGCCTGCTTGCCGTCTCCCACTCCTCACTCACACTCACCGCATTGTCATCCTGTGGCTGCCTCTATCTCCAAAATGGGCATACCACGTGGAAACTTTGCGAACATCAATCGCCTTGGGAGCTTTTGCCGTCTGTGATTGTCTCATTACGACACCCAGTCATTTTCCCTTGCATCCCACATTTCCACCTCGCTCTCCTGCTTGCTTGCCTGCCTGCTTCCATGATCATTTACTTGTATATGAGCTGGTTGCATATCTGATCTGTCTGTGCACCTCTCTACAGTCATTGGTGCATGCACCGACCGCATATCCAATCAGCTCGCGGTCCCCCTCTCTTGTGTGTTGCTTGGATGCTTGACGCTGCATGCGAGTTGCGCGCGCTCTCCCACATGGCTCATGTGCAACGCCTTGATATCCTGTGGCTGTCGTTAATCTTGAATGGGCAGTTTCACGTGGAAACATTGCGAAGATTTATACGAGATGCGATTGTCTTGGTCTGGAATCACGCCTCACTACGGCTTCCAGTCTCTTTCCCACGCATCCCTACATATCCCCCACTCTGCCTGTCTTGGTTTGTTGTTGTACAATACAATGCGCGTTTATTTCATCGTTTTGGTTCGTCGTTTGGGCAAGGTGGTTGCTGTCTGGGTTTGGGGTTCTATCGGCCGCAGAGTCGGTGCTGCTGTTGGTTGTGCCGCCTTGCGGACCGTGTCGAGGCTTGTCACGGGCGGCAGTTCCTGGCGCAGCAGTGCCTGCAAGAGCTGCTCGTTTGACAGAATGAGCGGCTGTGAGCCCTTGGGCACTGTCAGGGCATCCAGCTGCGAGAGCACTCTGTATACAATCACAACCGATGCGGCCTGCTGCTGTGGTCGTTTGCATGCCGCCTCGAGTGCGTTCCACATGCCGTCTCTGTCGCTGTCTCTTAACGGCAAGAGCACCATCTGGCCGCCTGCAGTCTCGACGAGCTGCCGCAGAACATCGGCCTGGATCGGCAGGAAAACGTTGCCTTGGGGATCTTGGGGTACTTTGATCAGCACGCACGGCGACACGTAGACGGTCCGCCCGTCCAGCAGCTTGGATGTGCGCGCACGCCGGATAGAATGCAGCAAGTCGATGCGCTTGCTTGCGTCTTTGGTGGAATCTTGAAGGATGTAGTCGACGCCGTGCGTGTTCGAGTCGGCCGGGATGGGCGGTATGACTCGATTGGCTTCTATGCACGCGTTGATCCACCTGTCGTCGACAATAGGGAACCCATTGGTCACCGCCAGCAGGATCTTCTCGGTGCGCTTGATGGCCTTTGCGTACACGCAGTTGAAGTCCTTGCCTGGCGCGACGTTCACTCCCAGACTCTTGAGCTTCTGTTGCACGTGCAATCCATGTGTCAGCAAGTGGCTGGTGGACATGCGACTGTCACGCAGCTTGACGTACACTCATCAGCGGGCCTGGCAGTCGATTGCCCGTGGTCACCAGCCTGATCTGCGGAAACTGTCGTCAGCAGGTCCAAGTGATCGACGCGTCCGCTTGGCTGACCGCGATGCTGGTGTGGCTGAAGCAGGCATGCTGGTGGACGCGGGTGTCCTTAATGCAGAAGATGTTGATGCTTGAGGAGATGCCAAATCAGACGTCATGCGTCGCTTGGCAGATTGAGCAGGCGGCGTGGTGCCTGCAAGTGCTGTGTGTGACGCAAAGCTGTCCGAAACCGAAAGCCGCGAAATGGGCGACGAGTCAGCAAACTGGTGCGACGAGATGGGCCGAGGCGTCATATGGGGAGCTTTCGTCTTGCGCGACATGGATGGCGGTACGGCCAGGAGGCGGCTGCTGGAAGTTGGCTGTTGTATCTCTGGCTCATCGTCGTTCGCGTCGGCATTGCCGCCGCCTGTTGCATCTTCAGCGTCAGTCGTCGCATCGCCGTTTTCTTTGTTGTGGTTGTCGTCATCGTCATCGTCGTCGTCCATGTATCGCAAAGAGTCGTCCACAGAAAGTGTGCACTGCACAACCACCTCGTTTGTTGCCGACGCTGCTGGGGTCTGCCGCTGTAATGGCCACGGTGATGCACCAGAAGCCGCATTGCTGTCTAGCGCCAAGATACTCGGCGGCTTTGGCGAGGCTCGAGCTTCGTGGCTTGGCTGCCCCTGTCGACCGTCGTTGCTGCTCAAAGATGACGACACTATGGGTGCCTGGTTGACCATGTCGCACAAGGATGGAGCGAGTCGCGTATATGCCGGCTGGGCCTCCCGACGGCTCTTCCACTCCATGTAGATGTCCTCAAGCCACAGGTGGTTGACAATGGCTATACCCCACTCGATCGCCCTCTGATACTTTGGCCCGATACTCCTGTCAACGTGCATGGACGCATGTGAGTGCCATCAACCTCAACACGGCTGACAAACAGACGTATTACATTGCGCATATCAGATGCGTATTCTTCATCGACATGTCACGCGTAAACTGTCCGCCGAGATGCTTGATCATCGTGGCAATGTCCTCGCGAGCCTCGCCATTATAGTTACTAACCGAAATGCACTGCCATGCCCATTCTCGAATCAGCATTGCAACTCCAACGCCGTGGTTGCTCAGCAGCCACACTTACCAAGGACCTCATCTCTGGCATTCCCCCTCTGGCCGCGGATAGTGCAGCGGCGCCTTGTCTGGCGGCTCGTATCCCTTGCGAACAACCTTGCGCAGCCATTTCGGCGTGCCAATGATCTTGCCAGCACTGAAGCATTGCTTGAACGCCTGCGTACTTTGCAGCTCTGCAATCAAAATCGTCGTCTGCTCGTTCAGTGTGCGATCGACTTTGGCACCGGCCAGAATGGCGTGCCGCTCGAGTTGGGCGAGATCGTCCAAAGTGAGGCCATCTGCCGACTTCTTGTGCATGGCGTGGTCAAAGAAAATGCGGTGGTTGGCCAGCGAGCCGGGCATGATATCACAAGACGTGAGCTCGTTGTCGACCTTGGTCTTTGGGATGACCACCTCTGGGTCGCGGGACAGCAGGCGTGGGTCTGGAAACAAGTACGGGTCGTCTGGACAAAGACGGCGAAAGGTCGCGCAGTCGTCAAAGTAGTGCGGCAGAATGATCTTGACGCCGCCCATCTGCGCAGCCTCGACGGCCTCTGTCTGAGCATGGATGCGGCATCAGTCAGGGCCAGTCCCAGCATCGCGTCCAGCCATGCGTCCAGCCACGCGAACCACGAACCGTCGCGTCGGACAGGGTGACCCAGTGCGTGACATCGCTGGTGAGCTGCGTCCGCCACTGGCCGCCAAACTGCTCCATGGCAGCGATCAGGATGTGCACGTCGCCGATTGGAATCTGTCGCAGTGCGGGTGAGCTGCACGAGCGGGCGGGCGGTGACAGGCACGCCATCACAGCGCATGTCCAGCGAGCCAGTGCACACGCACCTGATCGTCGCAGCAGATGACCATGCCCGAGTAGAAGAGCGCCGGGTTGGGCGAGTAGAACTCGGGCCTGTCAGCGCAGCGTCAGCATCGGCGTCAGCATTGGACACGGCCAGCATACAGTCGCAGACGGCGATCGCCAGCGGCCGACGCACCCACACAGCCTGCGATGCTGCACGACCTTTTCGACCCACAGCGGCTGCATGGCAGAGTGTGAGAGGGACAGGCAAGCAGCAATGGCCAGACCAGACCAGACGCTCGCCTGGTTGCACGCACCGTGACAAGCCGCAGATGCGCGGCCAGGGCCTCGTCGTACAGCGCCGTCACGACCACAACGTCCGTCTGCTCGGTGCCGTCGACCACAGCCGCAGACAGGCCGTCCACCAGCCGGCCGCCATGTTGTACGAGCAGGGCAGTCATCTGCATGGCAGTGTGCCGGGATTCGGACACGAGCCATTCAAGGGGCGAGATAGTTGGCGTGAGACAGCCGTGAGACAGTTGGCGTGAGACAGAGACAGGGGGCGTGAGACGGACGCACCCGCTCGTAGACAGGCGCAGGCAGCGTGCGGTGCACGAAGAAGCGCATGCCCCGCAGGAGGGGCGGCTCCTGCAACGCGGCGGGCTGCGGCATGCCGGCGCTGCGAGTCTCGATGCGAATGAATAATGAGAGCGATCGCCGCGGATCCATTTGCTTTATTGACGTACTCGCCAGTCCACTTATCCATCCACTACGTCACTCATCCACCACGTCACTCATCCACTACGTCACTCATCCACCACGTCACTCATCCACTACGTCACTCATCGGCCCTGCCGCTCGGCGTGGCACTGGCCCGCAATCTGCACCAGCTGCTCGTAGTCGCCGCTCTCGCGGCACATGCTCGCAAAGTGCCCGTTGCTCTGCAGCAGCTCGTACGGCGTGCCAATCTCCGCCACCTTGCCCTGGTCAAGCACAAGGATGCGGTCATAGTCCACAACCGTCCTGCAGTGCGCAACGATCCACAGAACAACAGGCACAGGTCAGCAGGCGTCTTTCCGGTCTGTCCATACACACCATATCTTCCGATCGCTTTCTATAAGAGCAACTCACCGGAGCCGGTGGGCCACAGTCATCACCGTCGCGTCCTTGAACTGCGTGCGGATCGTGTCCTGGATCTTGGCGTCTGTGTCGGCATCCACCGACGCCGTCGCCTCGTCAAGGAAAATGAGACGCGACTTGCGGAGCAGCGCACGCGCAAAGCACAGCAGCTGCCGCTGCCCCTGCGAGAAGTTGGTGCCGTTTTCCGTCACTCGCGCCTCGAGCGTGATGGCCTGGTTGCCTGGTGCTGCCGTGGCGAGAGCTGCTGCTGCTGCCGCTGCCGCAGGCGCAGGCGCAAGCGGTGTTCCCGAGCTGCCTGAACGGGCCGGAGTCATGCCCGGCGTCGACGTGCCACTGGCACTGCCGCCCTCCTGCGGACGCTGCAGCGAGTCGAGCAGGTGCGTGAGCTTGAGCGCGTTCCAGATGGCTTCGTCGCTGTGCTCGTCAAGGGGATCCAGGTTCGACCGGAGCGTGCCCTCGAACAGCAGCGGATCCTGCGGGATAATCGTCAGGCGAGACCGCAGATCGCGCAGACCCATACGCGACACATTGAGGTTGTCGATGAAGATGGTGCCGCTCGAAAAGGGAAGGATGCGGAACAGCGCCGTCGAGAGCGTCGACTTGCCAGCACCCGTGCGGCCTGCAGACACACCAAACAGCCGCGTCAGCCATACAATCGATCTCATCCGTCCGTCCATCTGCCCATCCATCTGCCCATCTAGCATCATCCCACTCGAACCCAGACGCCTTACCAACAATGCCGAGCTTCTCGTGCGGCTGCACAGTAAACGTCAGATCGCTGAGCGCATCGGGCAGATCTGCTGCGTACTTGATCGACAGGTTCTGGAACTCGACCTTGCCCTCATTCGGCCACTGCACACACCCCAATCGAGTCAGCAAAATCCAGAATCCAGCTGGCCCGCATCAGCATTGACGCGCAAGACTCACAAGGTCGGGGGGACGGTAAGACTCGACGATCATGGGCGGCTCCTGCTCGAGCTTAGAGTACTCCTCGACACGCTCGACAGCGTTCATGGCCATCTCCATGGACGAGTGGATCTGGATGATCGCAGACATCATGCCGGTGAACTGCGTCGCAAAGTTGAATGCAACACCGGCCCAGCCGGCCGACACGCCCGATACCAGAATCGAGAGGCCGGCGCCAAACACAATCGTCGCAGACAAGACAGCCATGCGTAGAGACAGCTGTCGACATGGTTGTGCACGTGCATCATGTGCGTGTCAGTCGCAGACAGTGCCGTGTGTGATCGCCAACCCGCAGATACATACCCACTGGTTCGTGGCAAACAGGTGGAAGTAGGCACGGTGGTTGGCGTCCAGTCGCTTCTCCATCTGCTTGATCATGCGGTCCTCGGCTCCATACGCGCGGATCGTCGACACGCCATTGAGCGTCTCGCCAAACTGCGCATAAATGGGCGACGACGACACACTCTCGATGCGCTTGAGCTCGCGCGACGACGCAAGATAGTGCTTGGCAATGCGGTAGTAGAAATAGACTGCGAGAGAGCGTTAGTCACACTTGCCAACGGTGCAACTGCGCATCCTTGCAGCAAGACGTTGGCCAGCCACATACGCAATCCAATCGAGAACAGGAACGGCGGCGTCACAAACGCAACAAGCGCGATTCGCAACACAGCGCCAAACACGAGCGAGAAGAACCCAGTCACCGTGAAGATGACGGTCGTGTCAATGTCGGCCAGATCCTTGCTGAATCGGTTGATGATACTGCACGAGCCACATGACCGGTGTAGGCAGTCAGTATCAGCACGGCAGCCTGCAGCAAGTCAGAGGCATCGATAAATACACACCGGCCAACAGGCGTCTTTTCAAAGAACAGCAGAGGCGAGCCCAGGACCGCCTGGATAAGCTTGGTATGCATCGTGCGCGACGCCATCATGCCACCCCAGAACTGAACCTGCATCCCCACAGACACGCGTCGTACCGGCCGTGTCAGCCGTGTCAGTGCCAGCGCCATCAAAGTGCCAACCCAGCAGACTTGGTGCAACGCCTTACAGTGAACTTGAAGATGAGCGCAAACAGCTCGACTAAACTGATCAGACCGTACACGATAATGTAATACAGCGCGTCCTTGCTTTCCTGGTGAGCAGAGCTTTGGAGACCGGTCCCACGGAAGCAACATGCATCAGCGGCGACACCGGCTGCGACTGGAGCAAGAGATCGGGGCTCGCGCCAAACGACCACTGGTCGTAATGGCTTGCGGCCGACACGCCGCCAATAAGGGTCATGTTGGCATGCACGCCACCGCCGCCGTGGACACCAAAGGCAGACATAGAGGCCGACGCCTGCAGACCCGTGTCGGCCAGGGAGTGCTGGATGTTGTCGGTCCACCGCTCGATCCACCAGTTGGACAGGTAGTCGGCCAGGATGCGCACAAAGAACGACAGCGAGATCGTGATGACAAAACCAGCGCCACCACAGGCAACCAGGTACGTCTGGTACGTCTTCCACTTGATCGATCCCGTCGCCTTGCCCTCCTTGTCCGTAAACGCCTTGCCCGTCGCTTTCTTGGCAGGTGCCGCAGGCTCCTTGCCGCTCACGCTACTCGACCCGACAGCCCCAATCGCATCCGCGTCGTCGGGCTTGGCCGTCACAGCAGCGCTCGAACCAAACGCCTGGTTGTGGCTCATCTCCGTGTCAATCTCGGACGAGATAAGCGCACCGACCTCGGGGTCCTCCATAATCTCCGTCGGTGAGCCCATGCCAAGGATGCTGCCGTTGCGCACGGCAACAACAAGGTCAGACTGCGGCACCACCAGGCCAACGGCATGCGTCACGAGCAGCACCGTGCGGCCGCGCAGTTCCTTGAGAATGCACTCATTGAAGATGTGCCGAGCCGTCGGTGCGTCCTGTGCAAACCAACCAAGTGTGAAAAAGACTGGTCAGTGGTGCCGTGCGACCAGCAGTCACAGACACAGCAAGCCGCCAACTCACAACAGCCGACAGCGGGTCGTCAAGAAGGATAATCGTCGCGCGAGAGTACGTCGCGCGGGCAAGTGAGACGCGCTGCTTCTGTCCGCCAGAGAGGTTGATGCCCTTTTCGCCAATCTCGGTGAGATCGCCGCCAGGGAACGTCTCCAGATCGCGCTCAAGGGCACAGGCCCACAGTGCGCGGCGGTACCGGTCCTCGTCGTACGGCTCGCCAAACAGAATGTTCTCGCGGATCGTCGCGTTGATGAGCCACGGTCGCTGGGCTGCGTACGCAATCGTCGTCTTGGAGAGGCCGGCCTTGATGGCGGATCGTTTCTGGAACGGAATGAACACGGTGCCGCCGAGCCGCTTGAGTTCTGGCCATGGCAGCCACAGCGTGGATGTACTGTGAGACATCTGGACATTGGCATGGATGGCGTCGAGCGGCTGCCACTTACCACCAAGGAGAGCAGAGAGAAGACTGGATTTTCCAGCACCAGTCGGACCAATGATGGTGGTCAGCTTGTCAATAGGGAACGTGATGGACACACCGCGCAGATAGAACGTGTGCGATCCCTGCCCATCCGCCTCGGCGACGGTGCCGGAAGCGGCCGGAGTGGCAGCAGCAGCAGTAGCAGCAGTAGTCGATGCAGCAACAGGAGCAGGCTTGCGACGGCTGAACAGACGCGTGAAAAAGTTGCCAGTCTGCTTAGCAGCCGCCACAGCGCCATGCGAGTAGTACGTAAACTGCGCATGTCGGAATCCAAGCACAGGCTTGCTCTTGGGTCCACACTTGCCGACCGTTTCGTCGTCGCTGTCCGAGTCATCCTCGTTTCCAATGCTGGCGTTGGTGCTAAAGATTGAGCTTGCGGGGTCAGTTGCACGGCGACGGTACCGCTCAAGCTCTTCCTCGCCCAGGAACGACGAGATGCGCGTCATCACAACACGGATGTTGAGGATCTCTGTGACGTTCTCGCTGACGCTGCTGAGCGTGAACGAGACCGTCGACAGGAGCGAGATACTCGTGAATGCCGTGGCCGCATCGAGCGTCTTGCCAGCCACAACCTATGACCATCGGCCCATCGCATGCATATCAGTGTGAGCGGCTGTGAGCACAACAGCCAGAACAGAAATGCAAGGCATCAGCAGACAACACACACCGTGTAAAAGAAGAAACTGATAAAGGTGACAAGGATACTGGAGCTCCAGCTGATGGAAATGACAAGCAGGTTGCTCATGAGCAAGTTGATAGCCGACCGCAGCTCGACATCGCGAGCCTTGATGATCTTTTCGACAAACTGCGGCTCCCACGACAGGAACTTGATGATGCGGATACCCTGGAGCGCCTCGTTCGTGACTTGGATGCGGCGGTCGCGGAACGTGCGGCGCTGGCTGAGCACCTTGTACAGGTACGAGAGCGCGTAGCCAGAAATGGGGCCAGACACGATAATGACAACCAGGCCAGCAAGAGCGGGCGGTCCCATGAGATACAGGAGACCCGAGATGGACAGGATAATGGAGAGCGGCGTGTCGACGAGGAGCGAGTGGATGTCCGTCATAAATGACCGGATCTCGCTCGTGTCGCTCGACATGAGACTGACAATCTTGCCCTGCGATGCACCGATATCATCGTCGTCGTCGTCAGCAGCGCCAGCAGCGGGCTTGGCAGCAGCAGCCTTGCCGCCCTTGCCCTTTCCTTTGCCTTTTGCGGTACCAGCGCCAGTGCCAGCAGCGGCAGCAGCCTTGGTAGCATTCTTGGGCCGGCCAAGCGTGTCGGCACGATGCAGACTCTTGGTAAAGATCTCATAGACGAGCACGGAGCGCAGCTGCATGCCCCAGTGGCGGGCACTCAGCGACATTTGCGAGTTGATCAAGCTGCGCACGATCGATGTCAGGAACATGCCAAAGAGAGGATGGTGCCCCAGGTCCATCCGTCAGCCGGCTGGCGGGTCTGCAGCCACACGAGGATGCGGTTGATGAAAAACGGCGATGCAAACTGGAGCGTCGACGACACGACAGCGGTGATCAGCTGGAATGTCGCATACTGGTATGTGAGACGAAGAAGGTCCCAGTAGAAGCTGTTGCGCGGGTTGCGGAGTCGCTTCCACCGCGCAATGACCTGCGCCATCTGGTCGCTGCGCGGCACGTGCGGCAGATCCTCGGCCTCGAGCGGCTTGGTGCGGCCGGTGGACAGCAGCGAGGCGACCCACGAGAACGTCAGGCGCGACAGGATCGACGAGGTCTCTTCGCGGCAGATGGGCCGCTTGGCAATGCGCAGACGGTTGATCTCGGCGGCATTGTTGGCGGGCCTGAGCAGGTCGGCAAACAGCGCGCTCACGGCCAGAGCGAGACCGGTGGCGTGGGCAATATAGAGCGGGTCGGACGTGGCCTTGTCCTGCGCCACAAGGGAGTAGGCGGCAGTGGCGTGCGATGCCACAAAGGCGATGGAGAGGAGCGCGGTGGAGCGCGGCGCGGATGAACGCGGGTTCTGCGACGCATGCGTCAGGAACACGAGCAGCAGACCGTTGGCGGTCCAGATGCCGGCCTGGAAGAGCTGGGTGAGCTGCTCGCCGGCGCTGGCCATGGCGCCGACGCAGAGGCCGAGGATGGCGATCTGGTCGAGGAGCACGGCCACAGCGAGCCAGCGGGCAAGCAGCTGGATGGCGGTTGCCGGCAGACGTGTTTTGGCAAGCGCCGCGGCCTGCAGCCACGTTGCCGACGGCGCTGGATGCACGGCAGACACAAGGGGCGTCGTCTCGTCAGCGTCGGCTTGGTCGGCATGCGGCACGGCCTCGTGGTCGTTGTCGTCGTCGTTGTCGTCGTCGTCGTGCTCGGCAGCGTCGTGCGAGCCGTCGGCGTGCTGCGACAGGGGCAGACAGCCGTCGGCGCGGCGGGTCTTGTCGTCGCGCACGGCCACGAACAGCGACAGCGGCAGCACGCAGATGAGGGCCGCAGCGCCGACGAGCAGCGGCAGCCAGTCGAGCAGCGTGAAGCCGTCGCCGGCAGGCACCGGGAGGCCAGACAGCAGCAGGCGGAGCACGGGCTGGTCCATGCCGTGTTGTTGGTTGTGCGGGCAACACGCCGGCCAGGGCGGCACGAAGAAAAGCACGGCGCGTGGCTTGGATGGCGTGCTTGTGCAGTGCAGCCATCGGCGTCACTCGGCGTGCTTGTGCCGAACCCGGCTCCTCGCAGCCGGCCGGCGGCGCAAGCCGTCCAGCGCAAGCCGTCCAGCACCACGCGGAACCTGTTTATTGGCGAGCAGATCGGCGGTGGAGAAGCTCAGACAGCGGGACGCCGGCCGGCAGAACATCGACTTGCTCGCCCAGAAAGTACGGACGCAGCTTGGCGGGAATGTGCACGCTGCCGTCGGCCTGCTGGTGCGTTTCCAGCAGCGCGATGATGAGCCGCGGGACGGCGCATGCAGTGCCGTTGACCGTGTGCACATACTCGGTTGCCGGCGTCGACAGCTGCCTGCGGCTCTTGTCCGCTGCTTGCTGCTGCTGTTGTTGCTGTTGCTGTTGCTGCTGCGTAAAGCACCGGATGCCCAAGCGACGCGACTGGTAGTCGGTGCAGTTGGACGTGCTTGAGATCTGGCTCAGAGGCAGCGCATGCGTGTCAGCAGATGGCTGTGTGGAGGATGGGCAAGCGGGCATGCGAGATGCTGGCACGAACCTCGCCCCATGCCTTGCGGCCTGGCATCCATGCCTCCATGTCGTACTTGATGTACGCAGGCGCGCCAAGCTCCTCCGTCGGCATATTCAGCACGCTTTCCTCGTGTCAGCCCATCCTGTGCAGCATCATCCTCATCAACGTCCAGCCATCCGCACTCGACAGTCTTACCGGAAGCACAGCTCGAGACCCTCAAAGATCTCCTTTTGGAGTCCGACAAACTCATCAAAGACCTGTCCGCTCTCATCTGGCTTGGTGATGGCAAACAATTCAACCTTGGTGAACTGGTGGACGCGGTACAGCCCACGGTTGGTCGCTCCCGCAAGCCCCTCGGCCCGGAACGCGTGGCCCTGTCCGACCATCTTCAGCGGCAGCCTCTCGACCACCTCGCCCGCGTACATGCCGGCCAGCGGGAACTCGGCTGTTGCCGAGAGACACATCTGAGTCTCTGACGGCCCGCCGCTGCCATCTCCACTGCCGCTGCCACTTGCCGATGTGGACACAAAGTACGTCTGCGGATCGTCAGAGCGTGGACTGAATCCACACGCTTCGACGACCTCGTAGCGGATCATGTCGGGTGCAATCACGGGCATGTACCCCCATCGCAGACACACGTCGGTCGCGTAGCGCACCAACGCCATCTCCAGCAGCGCACCGGCGTTCTTTAGGTAGTAGGATCGGCTTCCCGACACTTTGCCCGCACGATCAATGTCGACCATGTCGTGCTTGGCGGCAATCTCCAGATGCGACAAGAGCGGCGTCTCTGCTGTCGACACGCGTGGCGTGCCTGACACGGACACAGTGATGGCCGATGGCTCGGGACCGATCGGCGTGTCTGGATGCGTGTCGTTGGGCACATGCCGCGCAGCTGCGTACAGATCGTTGTGCATGATGGATAGGCGAGTCTCGAGCTCGCTGATGGACTCTTTGACTCGCCGGCCTTGGTCGGTCAGATGGGATCGTCTGGCCTCGAGCGCGGCAAGCTCAGACGGCGACGATGCAGACGGGGGCGACTTGCGGGACAGCGCGATCTGCTTGACGATGCTGCTGGTCTCGGCAGCGATGGTGTTGCGCTGCTTGCGTAATGCGACCGCTCGGTCTCTGCTGCTGCCACTGCGTCGATGGCGGCAACGATGGACGCCATGTCGATGTCCGGAATGTTGCGGGCGGCGATGTTTGCGGCGATGGCCTCGTGGTCGCTGCGCAGCTTGCGGTAGTTGAGTTGCGGCTGGAACTGGCGCTGAGGCAGCGGTGCTGGCTGTGCAGACAGCATGCGAGACTGGCGCAGCTGCACGAGTGGCTGAGCGAGTGCACGCCTTGCCTGGCCCGCTGCCGCCGTCATGGCTGCCACGGCTGCATGCGGTGATCTTGCAGCTGCACCTACACCTGCAGTCGCAACACACGGCGTTGCCTTGCGAGCCGCCCAACGCAGAAACGGCATGTGGACTCCTGTCGCACGGCAGAGGCACAGACTGGGTCAGATGCACGTACAGTGGGCAGTCAGACAGGCGGCAGAAGCGTATGTCGGCGTGCTCTCGTCTCGGCTTACTTGGCTTGAATGCGGTTAACAATCCGATACTAATTTGAGCATTTTTGCTACATTTCCGTCCTCTCCCTGCTATGGACGACAGACTCGGCCGACTCGAGAGGCTGTACTGGCAGAATGTGCGGCTGCAGGTGCTTGACTGGAACGACGCTGGCCGCATGCCGCTCACAGAGCTGCTGCGTGAGCCAGAGACGCAAGACGCTCTTCTGCAGCGGCTAGGCGTGCTGCACCTGGACATTGCCGTCGTCGAACCGCACAGGCAGCCGGTCCGAGCGTCGCGGGCATACACCATCCGCTTCCTCAAGGAGCTCATGCGGCTGCTGGAAGACGATCACACGGTCGAGGTGTCCGAGACGCTGTACGAGACGCTGGCGCTGTACATTGCGGCGCAGTCTGCAGACGAAAAGACGTGCCATCGCTGCTACTACCTACCGCCCACGCCAGCAGCGGCGGCACGGATATCGGCTGCCAGCGATCGTGTGGTGCTCTGCGAAGAGATCCCCGCCATCTCACAAGGGACGACCGGGCTGCGCACCTGGCAGGCAGGTCTTCGCCTCATTGAGCTGTTTGCATCCAACCCCTCAGCTGTCGCAGGCAAGCGCGTGCTGGAGCTCGGATCCGGCGTTGGGCTTCTCGGCCTCATGTGCGCCAAGCTAGGTGCAGCCCAGGTGTATCTGACAGACGGTGACGCGCCGGTGTTGCCCAGGCTGGCAAGCAACATCCTTCTCAACGATGCCGGCGCCGCTGTCTCTGCATTCAAGCTCGACTGGGAATGGACATCGGCCGAGATGGACGCGGCGCTGGCAGACGCGCACGCTGACTATGACGTGGTGGTGGGGTCCGACTGCGTGTGGAGTCCGGATCTGACGCTGCCGCTGGCCCGCACGATCGCGCATGCGCTGCGCTCGTCAAGGAACCCGGCGCGCGCCGTATGCTACATGGCGTCGACGGTTCGCCGCGAAGCCACGTTTGCGCTCTTCCAAGACAACCTGGCCGCCTGCCGGCTGGCCACAACTCCCTATGCAGAGCCTGCCCGTGCCTCTGGCCCCAGCCCCGCGCTGTGGTTCCACTACGAAGAAGATGCCGAGCGAGTCGAAGTGTTGTGCATTAAACTAGCCGAGTAGCCGGGAGCGTCACTTGCATGTCGCCCATGCATACCAGTGCACCATGCCGGTCGCCGTTGAGCGACGGAAACAGCCGGCCGATCGTCTGCTCAGCGTCGCCGTCCACCTGGACCACCGCCGCCTCAAAGTGCAGCTGGCCGTTGCGGCCAGCCTCGGCGTGCTCGGCATGCTCGTCGGGCAGATCCGTGAACAGCGACGGATCGAGCTGCGTCGACAGCGACACGGCGTCTGCGCCGCGATGCAGAACGTCGGTGAGCGTCGCCACCTCGACCGGGCCGGCGCTGATGCGGACGTCCCAGAACCGCAGCGAGTCCGTAAAGGCGGCCGAGTTCCAGCAGTCGTGCGGCTGCGGCGGGCTGACGGACGGCGTGCCCAAGAGTCGGTATGCCTTTGACGTCGCCGTCGATGTCGGCGTCTGGCCGTCCGGCGAGCTCCGGACGATCAGGTGGCCCTGCCACCATGCAAAGCGCATCTCGTCGTCTGTGCAAGAGAGAGTGTGTGCGCCAGTGCCATCACTGGTGGTCCTGGTCGTGGTCGTGGCCGGGCTCTTGTCCTGCATGAACACCAGCACGGCCACGCCCCTGAGGTGCGTCGCTTGTCCGACATGGCCCGCCGACATCATGTTTGACAGCGATCGGCAAAGAGGCTTACGGCGGTTCATTGCGACAGTCACTTGCGGGCAAATGCAGACTGCTCATAGCCCTGCCGCATGATGTCGACCTTGCGCAGGTCGCTCTGCAGCACCTGCGTGACGTGTGCAAGGCCGCTCGTCATGCCGGACAGCGTCTCGGCAACCGGCGCAAGCGACTCCTCGTCCACGACCGCAAATCCCTGGTCCTCCGAGATGCGCTTCGAGTCCTTGAGCTGCTGCAGCTTGGCCCAGATCTCGTTGAGGCGTCCGCGGAAGATGGACGGCTTCTGCAGGTCGCGCTCCATGGCTTCCAGCCGCGACCGGAGCGCCTCCTCGTCTGCCCGGATCGAGAAGCCGCGGTTGCGCAGCATCTGCACCTGCTTCATCAACTGGGGGGTCCAGGTGTCAGTCCGTGTCCGTGTCTGCATGCCTTGCATCGCGTTCAAGGCTCTCTCCCTTCGTTTGTCTCGGCCCCTCACCATGAACACCTTGTGCACAATCTGCCGCTGGCGACGCTTGTACTCTTCCAGCTTGATCACCGTGTCGACATAGTGCTTGCGCTGGATGGCATCGACCCGCGCCGACATCATCTCAAGAGCATCCTTTTGCATGGCCTGGTGCTTTTCCTGGACCTCCATGCGCTTCTTGAGATCGCCAAATCCAACTGCAGCAACGGGCACCATGCTGGACATCACACACGAGTCAGCACGCAGTCGATCTGGGGAAAGCCGTGCGTGTATACCATGATGGGTCTGGATTGTTCATCTGGGCTTGCTTGTAGCAGCTGCGTCTTCGGCCAGTGGCTGGTAGAGCTGCACCTCGCTTGGATGCACCATGTTGTAAAAGTAATGCTGTCCGTGCGACGACCACGCATTGAGTGCCAGCTCTGCGCGGATGCATGCAAGAGGATCATGCCCACCTTGAAGTTGCACATGGGGTTTTGCGGGTTCCAGTATGCAGCCATGCGCTGGATATCATCGGTGATCTGTGGTTGCTGCTGCTGCTGCTGCTGCAGTTGAAGTTGTTGTTGCTGCTGTTGCATGCCCAAGCCCATGCCTGATCCAAACATGCCACCTGCTGCAGGCTGAGGAGCACCAAACATGCCGCCAGCCGCCGGCATCGTTGTCGCAGGCTTTGCACCAAACAGCCCGCCGGCAGGCTGCGCGCCGAACCCGCCGAGCGTCGGGGCAGCCGTCGTGGCAGGCGCGCCAAACGAGAACTTTGGTGCGGCCGCAGGCTGTCCGCCAAACAGGCCGCCTGCGGGAGCGGCGCCAAAGGCCTGCTGGGTTGTAGAGGGAGTAGCGCCAAACCCGCCAAAGGCAGGCTGGTTGGTAGCGGGAGCAGCGCCAAACCCACCAAAGGCAGGCTGGGTGGTTGCTGGCTGCGGAGCGCCTGCGAGAGCCAGATGGACGGCACCAGACGGTCAGCAAGCAGGCAGGCAGGACAGCGCATAGACAGACAGATGGCGCAAGGTCCAGGCGCGCACCAGGGCCGCGCACCAAAGGCAGGAGCCGCCGCACCAAAGGCAGGAGCCGCCGCACCAGGCGTGGCAGCAGGCTTGTTGAAGCTGAACATGGCGCTGGCGCTGTTCGCGATCTCGGGTTGTGACGAAAGGCGCCTCAAGAGGCCACTTTGCCCCAAATACGCTCATGGCAGACGACGACATTGACAACCTGGACTTTCTGCCGCAGGAGCTGATGGGCGGTGGCGGGCCGTCGAGCGCAGCGGCAGCACAGGGCGGCATGCCCGACTGGGCGCAGCTGATGGGCGGCGCAGGCGGCATGATGGGCGGTCCTGGCGGCATGATGGGCGGCATGATGGGCGGCATGGGCTTGGCGGCTCTGGCGGATCCTCGCATCAAGGACGGCACGGCCAGCAGGTAAGAGCGCAGCAGGCTGCAGCACAAGCATAGACATGGACAGACAGACGCATAGACATGGACAGACGCATAGACGCACAGGCATGGACAGACGCACAACAGCACACTGACCGACTGGCCTGCGCAGATGGGTGTGTGTGTATCCGGTGTACTTTGACCAGGACAAATCGTGGGAGGAGGGCCGCCGGGTGCCCAAGGCGGCCGCCGTCAAGGATCCCGCTGCCGTGTACATCCACCGGGCCGTCGAGATGCTCGGCCTCGAGGCGGCCGTCGAGCCGGCCAGACGCCATCCCCGCGACGCCTTCACCTTTGGCCGCATCCGGGTGCAGCTGCGCACATCCGACGGCCGCGCGCTCAACTCGACGTGCACGACCAAGAAGCAGCTGCTGCTGCGCATTGCGTCGCTGCTGCCGGCCGTGGTGGTGGCGTTGGACGCCGACGGGCCGCACCACGCCGAGACGGCTGCGACTTCGCGGTCGGTCGTGCCGCAGCGGGCCATTGACGCTGCGCTGTCGACGGGCGGCAAGCCGGGACACGCATCGGCGTCGGCGTCGGGATCTGGATCTGCAGGCGGTGCGTTGGCATTGGAAGGCGCAGGCGCTGCTGCCAAGAAGAAGGCCGCCAAGAAGGGCCGCAAGTAGCCGCGTCTGCTGGGCGGGCGGCCGTGCCGCGATCAATAAAGCGCCTGTCTAGTCGTGATGCTGTCCAGTCTAGTCTTGGTGCTGTCCAGTCTTAGTCCAGTTGCTGTCCTGCTGGCATTGCCTTGCTGGCGCCGTGCTGGCGAAACGAGGCGTTTGGCTGCCACTTGCCGTCGCGCTCAAACACCCGGGCCTGTCCTGCAGCGGCCGCCTTCTGCCAGCAAGGTGCGTTCGTGTCCGCACGGCTGGTGCACGCTGCATCTGCGGCCGTGTGCACCGCTGCCACGCCCGCCCACTGACCCGTGCCCTGCCCACACTGCCCGCTGCCCGTCGGCCTGCCATCTGCCCGCCTGCATGCCCATCTGCCCGCCCGCCCGCCGCCGCCTACATGCCCACCCGGCCTGCGGCGGCTTTACAGCCGTCGGAACGGGCCACTGCGCTCCCATCACCCGTCGCCCATCCTCGATTCGCCTCGCCTGCTCTCGCCTGGCCTCGCCCGGAAACAGCAGCAGCAGCAGCAGCAGCAGAAGTGCAAGTAGCAGCTGCAGCGACACACGCCGTTCAACCTTTGTGGCATCTCTCTCTCTCGGCCGCCCGCCCGCCTGCTCGCTTCGCCCGGTCGCCGTCGTTTCGTCGCCCGTTGCGCTCATTCCGGCCCAGATTGCGCGCCGTCACGCCGCTCGCTCAACCCGCAACCGATGGACAACGCCGTCCACAGCCAGCATGCCGTGCACAGCACGTCTGCGACCGTTGCGAGCCCCCTGGATGCCAACGCCCCGCGCCTGCAAGTCCCGCCGGTATCCGTGGCCGCCGCCCATGCCCCGGCCGCCAGCCACGGCACAGCCATGACGGCAGATCCGCCCACGCAGCCGTTCAGCTTCAAAGAGCCACTGCCGCCGCCGTCCACGGGCCGCCCCATGCACTGGCGATCGTCGTCGGCCCCCATGGCATCGTCGTCACAGATGCACTTCCAGCCGCTGCCGCCCATCCAAAAGACCATCATCCGCCTGCCAAAGCTGCCGCTGCAGCAGACGCTACCGTCAACGTCAACGTCGACGCCAAAGCCAAAGTCGGCAAAGCAGCCTGCGTCGGCGCGACCTGTCCCGGCGTCGGCTCGCGATCCGCTGCAAATACCAACGCCGGCGTCGACCCCCAAGCCCTCCGACGCCCATATACCCTGTGCACCCGCGGATCCGGCGCATTCGCATCTGCAGCCGCAAGCGTCGTCGGTGCACCGCCGCACCACATCCATGCCATCCGCCGTCCTTGCCAGCGGCGACTCTGGCGGCCTTGATCTCCTCTACGAAACAGCATTTGCGACGCATCCGTCCGCAGCAAGTGCGACAACAGCGCCGTCTGCCGAGCCTGCCGCGCCTGCCGGCCATACAGCTGTGGCCCAGGGTGGACACTGATATCCCGCCGCCCGCATTCGTCTTTACACAGCGGCAGCTGCTGCACCTGCAAACCGCGCATGTGGTGGACGCCGTGCCGTCTGCGGCCTTTGTCGCATGGACGGCGCGGATCCTGCAGGTCGATCCCGCGCATGTGCAGGCGTGGTTCGACACCCACAGGGCGGCTGGCGAGGCAGATCCGACGCAAGCTAGCGGCCAGGCTGCGCGCGACGCACTCGTCAGAGCCCTGACCGTCGAGACCAGCGCGCCGTTTGGTGCACTGTGGCGGCGCCGCAGCGGTGGCGGCCGCGGCCATGCTCGTGCTCGGTCGGCTGCGGCGCTGTCCGTCGCCTCGTTGTCTGGGCCGTCGTCGCTGCTCGTGGCGGGCGGCACTCTCCGCGGGTCTCGCCTGCGGCAAGCCAGCGCCTTCTCGGTTCTTGGCAGCGGATCTGGCACGCCTGCAAGCCCCGACCCTCGCGACGCATGCACGAGCGGCAGCAGCAGCAGCAGCACCACCACCAACACGCTCGCAAGTCGCGTCGCGCTGTTTCCGCCGTTGCCACCAACTGCGCCGTCTCCGACAGCAGCAGCAGCGTCAGACCAACTCATCGGTGCAGACAATCCTCGCTGCTCCCGCAGCACGCCATTCACGCCATGCACACCACGCACGCCCACGGCGCAGAGACCGGCTTGATGCACACGGCGCTTGCGCAGAGCAGCTCCACTGACGCCGCCGCCGCCGCCGCCCGCTCGGCCACCAAGCGCAAAGGCTCGCCTGCGCTGGCAACGCATGACAACGATGCGCACGATGGGAACCGCGGCAGCTCGGCGTTCTTGCTGCCGCCGCCTGGCGCTGATCTGCTCCTCCAGTCGAACGAGCTACTCAGCAGCAGCAGCAGCCATGTCACTGCTCACACCCCGCCGCACGCCAGCACTGCTGCCCTCCTGCTGCCCGAGGCCATCGCCACGGCTCCAAAAGCCAAACCGTCTCGGAAAGCACCCGCCAATCCACCGGCATCCAACGGACCCACCAACAGCAGCGGATCGGCTGCCAAGCGCAAGAAACCTCGCACCAAGCCACCTGCACAGACAGACTCGGCTGCCCTGCTTTCGTCGTCGCCCTCGTCTGGCGACCCGTCTAGCGGCCAGCCTGTATCGCCGCCGGTGGTGCTGGACACGACAACGATCGAGCCCAAAGAGATCCCTCACGACGCCGTGCTGCATCTGCAGACCAAGCAGTGCATGGTGGCTGCATACGGCAAATCGCCGCGGTGCCGCAGCTGCATCCGCAAGAACGGCGACTCGTGCCGGTTCAAGCAGTTCCGTGCGTTTGTTGAATCGCCCACAGACAAGTCGCTGTCCTACGGACCGTACTTTGTCGACGGCCAGCATCCCATCGTTGCCGAGTTTGAGGCTTCGCTGTCGCCGCGTCTGCAACAACGGCCCAGGCGTCTCGGCGTCCAAGTCGCGCAAGTCCACGGGTGCAAATGGCGCTGTGCAACAGCAGCAACCGCCACCCGAGCCAGTGTTTACGCGTCCGCAACCCAACCCGCAGCAGAGAAACTGACGCTCGACCACGTCGCCCACGCGCTTTACCAGAGCTTGCGCGCGAGTCAGCGCTTTTGGCGTCGCACTCGCCGTCCTTTTACCGGCCGCGGCCGCCACGCTTGCGGCAACTCTGCGATATCTGCATGGCTTCCTTTTTCAACTGCTACTGGATCTGCTGTGTCTGTGGGCAGAGATCTGCACCACATGCTACGACGAGTGGGACGAGGCTGCTCTTGCAGATGGCCGGCCCACACTACTCACACGCGACCATGGGTTCAAGATTGTTGCGTGCTGCCACCGCAAGTCCATCGCAAGGCACAGTTGCTGTTGGCGCATTGTATGCCAACGCCGGATTTCAATCGTGTTTGTGCGGAAGTCGGCCGGCATGTTGCATCGACACCGCGCCGAGGGCCGGAGATCCTGCCCTGCCGCGGTTGTATTCGCGGCCGGCGGAGGTGAATGCCAGCGAAGCAGCGGTGCTTGACAAGGAGCACCAGATTGGCGGTGACATTGATGTCACGAATGACTCGGGCGACTATGTGCGAATTCCCTGGGCTGCCGGGGATGACGCACGTAGTCTGGGCCGGCTTGAACAGGACTGGGCACGACGCATGCCCATCGTGCTTGAGATTCCTGTGGGCGACATGCAAGAGCTATGGGCACCGAGCGTGTTTGCGCGCGAGTTTGGCACCGAGGTCCCCGAGATGGTGGACTGCACGCCGGGCATTGTCGTGGATGGCATCTCTATCCAGTCGTTTTTTGACGGGTTTGGATGTGCTGCCAAGCGGCCGCTGGACTCGCAGGGCAATCCAATGGTGTTGAAACTCAAGGTACGTGCACGTTGCTTCTGCTCCTACCCATCGAGGCCGTCGATCGGCTGCTGATTCCCACTCTGCCTCATCCAATAGGACTGGCCAGGCGACATGGATTTGAAGGACAAGATGGCGTCGCACTATCACAGCCTGGTGTCTCGACTGCCACTTCCCGACTTCCATTGCCGCAATGGCGCGCTGAACCTTGCATCGCGCATTCCTCCCGAGGCACAGACACTTGACCTTGGGCCAAAACTCTACATTGCGTATGGATCCGATGACGGGCCGGCGGCCAAGGCACCACGCCACTGCACCTGGACATGTCAGACGCGCTCAACTTGATGGTCTACGCAACCGATTACAGCCCATCCTCAACATCATCGCCATCCTCGCCAACACCAGTCGCACCGCCTCATCTGGAATCGTCAACACCGCCGTCCACGTCAGCGTCATTGTCGCCCGCATCCACGCCGCCGCAGTCAAGAACAGGAGCTGTGTGGGACATTTACCCCGCACAGGCAGCACCTGCGCTCCGCGCATTCATTACGCAGGTGTCTATCGAACGCAACCTGCGCATTGACGATCCCATCCACGACCAGCGGTGGTACCTTGATGCGCCGATGCGCGAACGTCTGTACCGCGAGTACGGCGTGCGTGGCTGGCGCATACATCAGCGGCCCGGCGACGTGATCTACGTGCCGGCGGGTTCGCCACACAAGTCTGTAACTACCAAGACTGCATCAAGGTAGGCGTTGGCTGCCTGTCTGTCTGTCTGCGCTTTGATCCAAAGCTGACTGTGGATGCTGCATATGGACAGGTGGCCATGGACTACATGAGTCCGTACCATGTGGAGCAGAGCGTGGGCCTTACACGCGAGTTTCGGCGGCTCGGCTCAACGCACCACCGAAAGAGCGATCTCCTGCAGCCCAAGAATGTTTTATACCATGCTTGGGTGGATTGCATGGCCGCACTGCATCGCGGCGACTGTGATCCAGCTGGCACGGCGTTGCCAGCACCATCGGCCTCTGGCTCTGCTGAGCCAGCTGTGTAAGCCAGCTGTGTGTAAGCCAGCTGTTTGAATGAACCACGTTTGACGCGACGATCTCATCGACACGGCTGTCATGAAACGCAGTGGCGGGACTACTGTGTCGGTTGCCGAGGCAGGCGGCGGCGGCCTGTCGTACATCGGGTCTGGGTTTGACGAAGATGACCCGTTTGCGTCGTCACCGTCGGATACGGATGGCGACGACTATGGCCACGCCGCACAACTCAAGCCGTTCAAGGGGCTGCCCAAACACGGTCGGCATGGACGCGGCGATGTTGTCAAGCGACGCGATGGTGGTGGTGGTGGTGCCATGTCAGACATGGGACTGGATGTGAGTGCTGCGGGTCGGTTGCTGCTGTGCGCATTGATGCCGACTGAACCCTGAGTGTCTGCTTGAATGGTATCCAGCTGGACGACGATATGGAGAGTTCCATCTTTGGCAAAGAGGCAGCCCGCATGCTGTCAACGTCCATGGTGTCTGCAGTCACAGCCGCCACGACAGGCATTCCGGCATCGACCAAACACGACCGGCATGCTTCGCAGCAGGGCCACCGAGACGCGAGCCCGAGCCCGATTGCCCTCGCTCGCGAGCCCGTCACGGTCAAGCCGCGCACCACTGTCAAGCCGCTGTCCGTGCTGAAGAAGGCAGGCGTCGAGTCTCGGCCTAATCCGCTCCTGAGCGATATGGCCGAAAGCGCCAGACGGCCGCCACAGCCGCCAGTGATCAGGCTGCCGACACCGTCAGGAACAGTGTCGCCTGCACCCGCGCAACAGCCTGCACCTGCACCAGCGCAACAGCCGTCTGCATCGAAACTCGTCGACTGGGAACTGCATGAGCGGCTCACCAAGCTGACGCTCGAAAACGAGCGATTCAGGCAAGAGGTGCGGTCCAAGGACAAGGAGATCAAGTCGCTGCGCAAGGAAGTGCTTTGTGAGTTTGCATGGGCTGGATGTCCATCTGGATAGGTGTGCTCAGACTCGCTTGCGTTCCTGCCAGCCACTGGGATATCGTTGGCAAGCACCGAGGACGCCATCACCGACGGCCTCAAGATGAGCTCAAAGGACGCCAAAGTGATCGAGCTGGCCAAAAAGGTTTGTGAAGCGTATGGCCATGCGCGCGTTGCACGATGCTGACATTCAAGAGCATACACACACAGGCGCGTCGGTTGACAGTCGCGTATGAGCGTGAACGCGCTCTCAATGCATCGCTGACAAGCCGCATCAAGATGATGGAAAAAGAGGCAGCAGCAGCAGCCAGTGCAGCCGTGCAGGTGCATCCTCGGCCAGGCAGCCTCAAGACGAAAAGGAGCCAAAGCCGTCCGCCACAGCAACGCCGTCCGAGACGAAAAGTCTGCGGATAAAGTGTCAGCCATGAGCCGAAAGGTCGAGGAAGAGCGGCTGACGGTGCAGTCACTGCGCGCCGAGCTGCGGCTTGCCCATAAAGCACTGTCGCAAGAGATTGGCGACGATGTCGCTATATCCAAGGTCAGCGGACACGGCATGGGATGCCCATTTCTACTGGCAGTGCATTGCAGTGCCGTGCAGTTGCTGACACTGGCCATGGCAGATTCTCAAGGGCGAGGGCGGCTGGAAAGGCCGGGCCGAGCAGATCTCGATCCTCAAAGACAAGGTCAAGGAGTTGACACGGCGCGTGTCTGCCTCCACTGCGCGCGGAGACCACGAGCCCGAGTACGACGGGCAAGGGTACGTGCACGGTGCAGGACCGGGCACGGCGGTCGAGCAGCGACACCGCGACTCGGTGACCAAGGTGGAGGCTGTGCGGCGTGCTGATCTGGACCGCGCGCATTCCGAGCTGGAGACGCTGCGGCACGAGCATGGGGAGATGAAGATCA